>JAHBMJ010001459.1:0-25000 GCA_018398765.1 Chromera velia
GCCCTTGCGGCGATGGTCTCCCTGGCTCTCTTCGTAATTGCTATTGTGGAGAGGGGGTGCAAACTTTGCGGGAAAATACGACGTGACGGGTGTCCACAGAAACGTCCAAAGTGCTGGAGTTGTCCGCCAAGGAGGCAAGAAGAAAGTACCCGTTCCCTTCTTGATGATGCACGTGGACTGCTGAATTCCACGCGAAATCCGTTCGAGAGACCACATGATTCTTCACGGGTATTCGGGGTTCGGCGAAGTGTTTCCCATACTACTTCGCACAGTGCGGACACCGCTTCGCTACAGCCTACAGTTACCTCCTGATGCATCAATACCGGGAGTGTCTCGACAATGAATTTTAAACTCTGTCCATCATGATGCAGGTGCTGTATTTGTGAAAGTGTTAAACAAAGTTTGTACCCGACGTGACTTGACTTGACTTGATGCACCATCGCTCCGACATGCCCAAACCTAGGCCAAAACCAAACAGAACCGTACGGGAGACTCCCGAATCGGCCCGCATTGCATCAAACCAAGCGGCAAACGATTGATCGATTTGCGGGCTCTAATGGCTATCGCGACGTTTTCTAGGAATAAAAAAATGAAAGACACAAAAATCGAAACGATCTTCCCCGCTCTTATCCGAGCGCTTATTGCCGACTTCCTAGGCCCTCACCGTTTTATCAGCAGTCTAATTATCCCTTTTCACCTTATCTTGTTTGTAACTGCTAGCACCTAAATTATTCAGGCTTCAATAAACCTGCTTGATGTCCTTGACGAAAGCTTACTAGATTATGTGTTTCTAGACCTAATGGAGCCTTTTACTAGTACGGCACTAGAAGCTTTCTCCTTTCACCCTCTGTGCCTGTCGTCTTATCTGTCCGTCCATCTCTCCTTCCTGTTCTGCTTTCCGCGTGAGTTTGTATATCCATGTGCTGGACATCTCTTCCCGCGTTCTTGCTACGAACGCTTTTCCATTTCCCCTCTTGGCTCCTTGCAGTTCCCTGCGGGCGTCTTGATAGAAGCCCTGTGGGGAGGAAGGTGGCCGAGTCGAGCCTGTGTGCAGCCCAAGAGCTTCTTCAAGCCTGGCATCTTATAACCGCATGGAAAAAAAAAAAAAAACTTGATTAGCTGCATGCATGGCCGCAACTTACTGCGTGCGCTGCGATCCTGCGCAGCGATGACGCCGGGCCGCGGGGCCGCGATGCATCGGGCCGCGATCGAGGCGGAGCGCGCGGCGCCACGCAAAAATGCGAATTAATGGCCCCGGACCCGGCCGGAGAGGCGTGCAAAATTCAACAACAAACGTGCACAACATTGCACAACGGCCGGATGCAGGACGTCCGGAAAAAAATCAAAAATCAATACCTCTGCGCTGAGCGCGCTCAACCATGCTCGATCATCCACAACAAAACCGTCACTGATGATGTGACTGATCCAATGATCGATAACGTTGTCCATGTCGTCTCAACAAGTTTCTGACAACAATCTGTTTTTACACTCGCAGACTTCAATGCAGAACATCGTTGATCGAAGCAGAGCATCTTATGAACCGGAAGCAGATATAGCAGCAGGGCAGCTGCTCATCGAAAAAGAAGTTGGTTGATGGTGAGTTTCATTCACTCCGTGGTTGCGTTTGAATTCTCTTCGCATATTCAGATAAGAGCAACCCTTCCGTCCTTCCTGGACTCCAGCTCAGTCTGCCACAGAGCGTTTCTTTTGCCTCGGAAGAAGCAGTAGATGTGAGTTCAAGACCGCCGGGAGGCAAGCCTCCAACGGAAGCTGAAGAATGGGGTACCTGAATGCACGGGTGAGTCGGCTTCCTCGCGTTTCCTTGCCTTCTACTTTTTTCCCCAGCCAACACAGATGACCCTTTGGGTTTTTCCCAGCAATCAACTTTCAGTCCGATCCCCTCAGATCCGTTATGTTTCCTCTTGACTCTATTTGACCCCCAGAAGCTCCTTTTTCCTTCTGAAAACAAACATCTCCGCCTGTAGAAGGGAAAGTGGTCAAGCAAGACAAACGAGTCTCTTCTCCCATCTTCTGCCATATCCTACAAAAACAAATTGTTTGAGAGAACTCTCCAACCTCGGAAAGATACCCCTAGTTCTGTACAGTTGACTTTTCAACAAAAATCCTTCCTCCTCTGCCATTCCTGTTGCACCCGTTTTCCTCCTGTCTCCCCCCCTTCCTTGACTGTGTTTGTGCCAACGGGTTTAACCACCATTCTCATCTGGCAGACGTCGTCTACTAGGTTGTCTGTATCCTTTGGAGACTGGAGACGGCAAATGGCTTGAAGCTTCGACCGGCGTGGCTTTGAAATTCAACACAGGCAGCCATCAAGCTTCGGCATGGCTTTGGAGCTTAACACAGCGGCAAAGCTCAACCTCAAGATCGAGACCGTAAAAGCAGACGAGGTTAGCTTTCCTGCTCTTCTTTGTTCTGTTCATTTGGCTGTTGGATGAGTGCCCCCGGGCCCCCTTCTTGATTGTCATGCAGATCTGTATGGGTTGAGTTTCTTGGGGGCCTTTGAAGACGAAAATTCGGTCGGTCGGTCGGTCGGTCGGTCTATGCAGTCAGTAGTCACATTGGAACGCTGGCAAAACGACTCCACTGTTCCAAAGAGGTCAGAAGGGGAAGCCACGGCTGAGTCATCCACGGGAAGGAGAGCGACGGGGCCAGCGGTCTGTGCGTCCTTCTAGCTAGCGTCTGCACAGAGGCGCAGAAAGAAGGCGGACCTGCATGCAAAATACTGGGGGGGGCTTGAGCTGCCAGGACGTACTCGTTGCCCTCGGTCCCTTTCGCTGGAATGTGCCTACATGACTGACTGCATGCGTGGCTGGTTGTAGTGTGGTATGTAGCATGTGTCGTGGTGGTTTCTGTCTGGTTCGACTCGCTTTTTGGGTGATCTGTCCGTTCGTTTGCGTGCATTCAAAGGTCTTTCTTCTTCTCTTCCGTGACTTGGCTTCGCGTTCTCTTCAATCGAACTCTTTGCCTCCCTTCCCTTCTGCTGCTGTGCTCTCTCTCTCTCTGTGTGCATTTGTGAGGTGATCTGTTCACTCGATTGACGGAAGGAGACTTGGAGACGGCGAGTGGGGGGGTGATGGCGGTGTGGAGAGGGCCGGGGTCGGGGTGGAGAGGCTCTGCAACGATCGCGAGACAGGGTGGCAGAGAGGTCAGCTCGTTGGCTGTACGGATAGGCTGTCGTCTTTTCTTTTCATTTGTGGTTGGGTTGAAGGCCTTGGGGGGGGGCCTTTGAAGAAAGATCGTTCGGTCGGTCTATGCAGTCAGTAGTCACATTGGAACGTTGGCAAAACGACTCCACTGATCCAAAGAGGTCAGAAGGGGAAGCCACGGCTGAGTCATCCACGGGAAGGAGAGCGACGGGGCCAGCGGTCTGTGCGTCCTTCTAGCTAGCGTCTGCACAGAGGCGCAGAAAGAAGGCGGACCTGCATGCGAAATACTGGGGGGGGCTTGAGCTGCCAGGACGTGCTCGTTGCCCTCGGTCCCTTTCGCTGGAATGTGCCTACATGACTGACTGCATGTGTGGCTGGTTGTAGTGTGGTACGTAGCACGTATTGTGGTGGTTTCTGTCTGGTTCGACTCGCTTTTTGGGTGATCTGTCCGTTCGTCTGCATGCATTCAAAGGTCTTTCTTCTTCTCTTCTACTCTCTTCCGTGAGTGATTTCCCCCCAAAGTCATGCCCCCATGCCGCATGCATGATCCCGCAGCCCCGCACGCGCGTCGGTTGTTCCCGGGCTGCTCGTGTGCATTCATGGATTTAGTGTCGATCTCCCAATCACACAAGGCCACCTCCTTTGTGCAATTGAAAAGGCACCCAGTAGTCAGTTTACAGAGAGCCGTTCGGTGAGTGCATGAGTGATCTACTAGCTCCATGAGACGGCCGCCGACTTCAAAACGTTCATCTCCATGCCGTGTTTATTCGTTCGTTCCTCTTTTCATTTCTCCGGCATCCCGTACATGCATGCAGAAGGAACCACGTGGGAGGACCCAGACACGTCATGCCCACCGGCCCCTCTGCACAGTCCCCAGCACCGACGCACCGACGGACTCCGACACCCCCCTGTCTCTCCCCTCTCGCCCAGAGTCGAGAGACAGGGGGGTGCCTCACACTCGACGTGCCAATGATTTCAACAAGGTACCACTCGTGGCAACGAACCTCGAGTCGCTGGAGGTCAGCTTACATGCAGAGATGCTCAAATCACTGTTTTCATGCAATCCTTTGATCCTTTTCTTATGCATGCGTTCTTGGGTGAATCAAACTATGTATGTCTCCAGACCCACCCCGGTCAATTTCAGCTTTCAGGTGTGACTTTCGATTCTGTCCGCGTCTCGATAAGAAGAACTCCCCGGCATGCACGGGTCCACCCATCCGGCCAGTCTATTGGCGCCTATGTTATCAGCATTTTCCCTGTCTGATAAGCTGCTCTGTCTGGCTAAATCTGGCTTTCAAATGGTTGGCGCTCGATCGCTGTGTCGATTCAATGCTTGCGATTTGATTGAATTGAGTGACAAAAATAATGCGATCATGATCGCTGAATTCTTGCGTTTTCACGTTGCTGCAACGTGTATGCAGGAAAGGAGGTTTAAGGGCGTGAGGAACTGCGCACTCGCTCTCTCCATAAATCCAGGGACTGTCTCACGAGCAATGAGGGGTTTGGCGTTTGGGCCTACGAAACAAGAAGCATGTGGGTGGCGTTTCGTTCTAGACCAGTGATTCCCTCTGTGCATGTTTTGTTATCGTCGACCGCATAGGGGGGACAATCGATGCATGTAGAGGGATGGGGTTTGTGGGGATGTTGGGATTGAATGTGGGAACATCGAATTGCCACGTCAAATATCAATGAAGAGAAAGAAGTTAGATCTCGTGTCAGGTGGAAAAAGAAAGTTGCGCAAGAAGTCGACGGTGCAAAAAGAAGTGCGTGTAGAGGTTTTTTGACCACCGACGTCGGTGACTGTAGATTGCCCTCTTTGTTTGTTTCTGTCTTTTCTTTCTACCCAAAGAAGGACAGAAGAAAAGAGAGAAGGAAAAGAGAAAGCGGGAAGGGAGAGAGAAGGAACTGCAAGGCTAAGAGTGAGAAGTGACCGAGCCAACCCAAAGAAGGAAAGATCGATGCATCTCCGAATGTCGAGTTGGAGGACAGGAAAGAAGACAAAGACGCGAAGGGAGGGGAACAACGCTGTTCTCTCCTCTTCCTTTCTTCGTCTTGTTCCGCATTTGCATTTGATTGACTTATCTGACGGTTCGCTCCTCCTCTTTGCTCGTGCCTTGTCGCCCTTCTTTTTCGTCTCCTTTCCTTGTTCTGTTTTTCGGGGGGGCGCTTCAAAGGAAAGAGCCATTGGTCGAGATTCTTCTTCTTGCATAAGAAAAGGTAGAAAAAATATGCGGAAGAAAGGTATTCTAATTCGATTCACTTCATATGGTGCCCTTCTTTGTGCTTCCGGAATGCTCCTCGAGTGGTGTAAGCTGGTCTTCCTTCTTGCAGCCTCTCCTTTGCGACATTTTCCTGTTTTTTCATGTAAATATTTTTCTCTTTCGTTCCTGGCCACTGCCTTGAACAGATCCTTTCTCTTCCTCCATCCGATCGCATCTTTCCTCTCCTCTCTGCCGGAGCTTCCTCGAAAGTTCCTTCCTTCCCGCTTCTTCTTCTCCTTTTTCTTCCTCCCTCTTCTTCTCTCTCTCTCTCTCTCTCTCTCTTTCCCTTCTCTTCTCATATCTTTCCTCGTCGTCTCCCTCCCCCCCTCCCTCCCTCCAAGGGGCATGCATGCATGCATGCACATATATGTGTCACTGAATCAATGAATGCATAAGCCTGCTCTGGTTTTTTGGAGGGAGCTCCTTTCTTTTTACATGGTGTTCGTCTCTTCTTTTCCCCTTTCTGTTTGTCTCCTGTGCATCCTGCGTCTTCCTTTTTGCATCTCTTTACGTTCACTGTATTCTTGGCTGAGCTGCTGCAGTGCATTCGATTCTTATTACATGAATTCTTCCCTCCCTCATGCTCCCTTCTGACCGGTTTCCTTTTTCTTTTTTTCTCCTCTCGTCTTGTCCCTCCCCCCTCTTTTGTTCTGTCCTACTCCTCTCTTTGTTCACCCTGCCTCCTCCCTCGCCTCGCGTCTTCCTGGGGGGATCCCCCTCCTGACCCGATTCTTCCTGCTTGCATTTGTTCGTTCGTTCCACCGTGGGCGGGTGGGTAAATGAAAGAGGAAGACTGCATGGAAGAGAGGGGGGGAGAGAAGAGCGTTCATCGGTTGAAGCCTCGAGAAAGAAGAAAAAGGACAAAAGGAAAGCGGGAATGCGGGGGAAAGAGGGAAGAGAGACGTGTCGGTGTCGCGTGTTACTTTGTCGGTGTCCCGACTGTTGGTCGTGTGCATGAGAAAGTGGTGGAGTGAGCGTTCGTTTGGGCAGAAGGTGTTGTCACCTGAGCACAGTGCATCAGTGAGCGCCATGTTTATTCGTGTGATTTACGTGGTTGTTCGTCCTCGTGTTCTTTTGCAAGTCATTTTCGATCTGTGCATCTTTTTTTTGCATTTGATGTCTCTGAGTGTGCGTCTCTGTGTCTGTATCTGTGTGAGTGTCTATGGTGGCGACTGACTTTCGGAGGTTGGAGGGTTCGCTGTACGTCGCTGTACAGAATAAAGGGGCAAAGAGAACGATTGGAATGGCGTGAGGCTGCCCTTTTGTCCCTCCCTCTTTCTTTCTCAGACCGAAAGTCGAGTCAATGATGTGGCTATGTCTGTATGATCGAATGAGTCGATTGACTTTCTTTTCTTTTCCTTTCTGCTTTAGATGCTTCCTTGACCAACGGGTCAGTCGGTGAATCAATGAGGTGATCAGACAAACAGCACACAGCTAGGAGGCAGTCACCTGAATGAATGCCTTGATCGTTTTGTCTTTTCCGAAGGGGAGCGAGTGCCTACCACAAAAATTCACGCACAGAAGAAAAGGACACACATGAACGCGCACGCACGCACAAACTCCCGACCACAGACATTAACGCCGCCCTCTTCCCCTCACTCACTCTTTCCACAGCCAGCCAGACAGAAAGAGAGACAAAGAGAGAGAAAGAAGCCACAAACAAAGTTGAATTCTGTCAGACCGCCGTGCAGATGCACAACGAGGCCACAGGGCAATCTGAACTTCTGCCGTCTCCCCTCTTCTCACAAATTCAACCCAGAAGAGGGATGGGCAGAGAGAGAGGGTGACGTACTCACACACCGCAGGCAGTGCAGACTCTTGACGTGAAGGCAATGCTCTCTCATCACGCCGACGATTTGATTTGTGCGTCCCCTTGTCCTCTTTCAACCTTGAAAGAAGCAGATTGCACAAACAGGTCCAATATCAATGGACGACGCGACTTTGCTTTCATCCAAAAGTGTCAAGCTGGTTAGTTTTGATATGTTCAGAACAGACGAGGCAATGTGCCAATCAATGGAGGGGTACTTGACTTTGGAGGCTTTGCCTCTCGAGAAAAGAAGTGGGGTGTTGGTGGAGTCAGACGTTTTGCCTCCTTGTCCAGGCGAGATAGACATGCGTCTTGAGGGTGAGATGAAAAAGTGGGTAGGGAGAGCTATGTGGGTCTCTCGTTCACGATTCGACATTGCTTTTGCTGTATCCACACTTGCACAGTTCTCCAACACACCCACAGTCAGGCATCTTGCTGCAGTGATCACTGTCTTGCGTATAGTTGCAGCAAAGAGAAAGGGGCTCAGGTTTGTGCGCATTCGTTTTCATTTTGCACAACTGCGTTTGTTTGTAGATGCAGCATTTGATGCATCCACCTGTTCCTCTCGCTGCTTTCTTCTTCAGCTGGCTGATGCCTCCTTCATTGATTCGTTCATGCGTAATTAATATGATGTGTTCCACCGTGGGTCGGTTGGTAGGCGGGGATTCGAAATCCGTCGAACGCCCATCCGTCCATTGACATGGTAAATCCTAGAGTAAATCGATCTATGTATATAGTAAGAGCAGAAAACAGTCTTCTGTACAGCTATCTGCAGTTTTAAAGAGTTTCAATTTGATGTGTTATATACAATATAAACAAAACAAATATTAAAACACATACAATTCTATTGTCACTATATAAACATCTGATTTTATAAGTATAGTATTTTAACATTACTGATTAGCTATACAGTAAAAAACAGAATTATTACTAGTTTTAAATTATTAAATTTTAAAGTGTTAAATAAAGTGGTATAACCCTATATTTTAACTGTAAATTTTCAATGACAATTAAAAGTGTTGACTAAATTATTGGAATAGAATACTTTAAAAACTGAACTGTACCCATGTATAAGGACTAATCTTTAGCTATCTCTAGAGCTATAGCTCTAGAGCTATCTTTGGGATAGGATAGGATAAGATTTTATGTTCCGGGAATCCCCGTGGTCCACTGCCAAGTACTGCCAGGCAAGTATCGGCTTGCACCGATGTGGTTTCAAAAAGTTCGTTCGATGATATATAACTTCAATCTTTCCAGTGAGGGAGAGAACATCAGGCTTCCACTAGCCGGACAGGGATATCCCAGCCGTCGATCAACTTTGTGTTTCTTCTTATAAAGAAGTCATTCAATGGTCAACAGCCTAGCTTGAATGGCTTAGACTTTAGAACGTCAACTAGAACGCCAATCGGTTGGTAGATATGTACCGTACGTAGCATGCATTGTCCTGGTTAAACTTATCCACAATACATACTCTTCTCAAACCCTTCTTTTCAACTTCTTCTTTCATGCTTTTTATATGATACAGCAGGTAAATATACTGAGGCCTAGACTGAGGCACCCCTCTCTTTTTTTTAGCCTATTCTTTTTTTATTTTCTAAAAAAGCTAGGACCTGGGCTAGGATAAGTAACATAATGTAAAATTATTGCATATATATAAAATATGGCATGTATGGTTAAAAAATCAAAAATTGTATTTCATTCAGTATTCAAGTTTTATATTACAATTTTAAGTTCATTCTACCTAAGATTACATTATAGGTATCAGACCCAAGTATTTTATCTCATAAGACTTGTATCACATATAAACTATGACACTTTATGCATGCAGCTGAATTTTAAATGATTTGATGATTCACCCACTCGCAGATATGCACGCACCAAGTTATTCATCTAATGATTAATTACTCACACGAATTGCGGAATGATCTCAGGACCATTACCTTTTTACGACCATTGCACAACGGGCGACATCCCTTTCCATAACTGCGGCTAATCCTGTCATATGAAAATCTATGGTGTTATGAGCGAAAGGCCACAGGCTACGCCGGCCGAGTGAAGTCCCGGTTGCAAGGTCACGTACGTCTATCGGCCTCGCTGACCAATCGATGCATCAAATTGGATTGAAACAAATTGGATGGGCTGGTTTATTGACCTGCAGGCCGACGTGAAAGCAGCGCCTTAATTGCATGCCTCCATCAGTCGGGGGTCATCGATCCAAGTAGCTTAATTCCGCCCCCTCTAGCTCCTCAGACAGACAAGAATGGTTTCTCACGGAGGAATGGTCGGTAGGTATTGAACGAGGAGCAGGGTTAATTGAGAACCCCCGCAGTGCAGTGTCGGCCGCCCGGCAGAAATGTTCGGTGCGTGTCCTTACTTCTCCGTCGCACTTTTTTTCATGAGAAACAAGTGTTAGAACTTGAATGAATGAGTCATCGTGTCTCTATTGCTTCCTGCTGTCTGTCCGGCCTTCTGCGATTCTGTCTGATCTGGTCTATATACAGGTGTGTGTAGGAGAGAAAGAGGAAACTTTTTGGACCAAATGTCTTTCGCGTGAATCCAAGCTCTTTGAAAGTTCTTCAATGTCTTTATTTTCTTCACGCCCCCCCCTGAGGTTTGCTGTCCTTGTCCCTGCCCCTTTCGACTCGATCGCCGCTCGTTTTTGCCTTCAAGTCAGTTCAGACAGAGAAGACCAGACGGCCAGGGGGAAGGCGGGAAAGTTGCGGTCATAAAATAATGAGAAAGAAATGAGCAAAAAGCGAAAGGACTTCAAAATTAAAGGAAGGGGAAAGAAATCGAATCATGAGGCAGATCGCTCAGATCAAAAGAGAACTCAAAAGGCTGCACCCAGCCCCGCTCTCTGCTTGTCTTTTTTTTCAACAGACTGAATGGCGTATATCCCCCCTCTGTCTGTAGATTCAAAGAACTTATTCGTCATACAGTCAGTCAGTGAGGACAACAGGAATATATCAAGCAACCCGCGTGTCTCCTCGATCTATCAGGCGAGGAAGGAAAGAAAGAAAAAAAGGGATCAAACGAACCAAGTAGGGGGGCGCAGTCTTCTCTTCGCACCTGTCTATCTGTCTGCCTGCCTGTCTGTTGTGTCTTGCCTTTCTTTGATGCATCAAGGGGCAGAAACGGAAAGTGCGGGGGGGGGGGNGGGGGGGGGGGACGGGAGAGATAAATGGAGAGATAGATGGAAGGACAGACAGATCACACACAGCTAGAGAAGAATTAAGAGAAGAAACAGACGTGTACCTTCTCTCTGTTCGAGATCTCACACACTGCCGGGACCCATCCAGGTATCGCTATTTTCATTTTTTTTACGCCTTCCTTCTTTCCTTTTTTTTTTTTTTTTCTTCATCCATTCCTTCTGCCCTCAGTTTATTTCTCGGTCTAGCGTTTAGTTCTTCGAATGAAGACAGACAGACAGACAGACAGATATAGAGAGAGGAGACTAGGACTCTGGCCAGTACTCCCCGCTTTGCCCCCTCTCCAACGTGACCGACCCACGAGCCTGAGGAATGTTGGCCAAATCCTCTGCACTCACACCGGCACCAGATCCGTCTCCAACCCGCATCGGTGTGACGCCTCTAAATTCTCCCTCCCTGTCCCTTGCCCCTCCTCTGTCCCTGTCCCTGTCCTTCTCTCCCCATCGATCCCACTCGGCATGTCTCTCCCTGCTCTCTCCCCGGACGGGAGGGCTTCGGTCTCTCTCTCTCTCTCTTTGTCGCACAGGATCAGTTTCCCTTTCTCTTTCCCTTTCCCTTCTTCCAGGCCCAGAGGGACTCGGCGCCCCCCTATCTCTGTCTCTGTCCCTTGGAGGCCCTCGGGGGGCGTCTCCCCTGTCTCCTCTGCTGTCGGACGCCATCTGCTGTGTGTGCTTCTCTCTGGGGTCGTATCTGCAAGGGCGGAGCGAGGAAAGGAGGGAAGGAGGGAGGGAGGCAGGGAAGAAAATGTCGAATGGTCGAAGCAGGGCTGGTTGGTTCAGTTTAATTCGACCTCACTGCCTTTTGTGCTTTTTGGACCATCTGCATCCTCGCTTCTGCTTTTTTCTGCCACTCTGAGTCGCCATAAGTGGACCCGCAGGACAATCAATGGTGTATATATTCTGTATGAAAATGAATCCATACAATCGCCATAAGCGGACCCGCAGGACAATCAATGGTGGTCTGTCTCAGAAACAAATGACGGCCCCCCCACGTTTGACCGAAAAGGGGAGGGACTGCTGTGAACATGCACCTGCTCTCTTTGAACAGACTCCATCCATCAACCACCGAAGGAAAACTTGTGTCTGACTGGTCTCCCAGCTGAATCCAATGAACAATTTCAAACTGATTATTCGCAATGCAACGCAATTGATCTGTGCTCCCTCACTCTCCCACTGCATGTGGATTCCATTCAAACATTTCCCTTCATTGTCCGCCTCAATTAATTCATTCATTCATGAATGAATGAATGAATGAATGAGAAGAAGAAAGATCCAACAGGCAAAAAAACAAACAAAGAAAGAAAGCGGAAGGAAGGAAAGTCAATTGAAGGCAGAAGGAAAGAAATTTGAAACCAACAAAAAAGGTTCCCCCTGCATGAGAGACCAATAGAAGGAAGGAAGGAAGGAAGGAAGGAGCATGAATCAATCGATCAATCAAGGGATGCATCAATCAGCAAAGTGACTGACCCGTCCAGGGGATCTCTGTATGGTCGGGCACCTCCTCCTCCTCCCGCACTTCTCTGTTGCTGCTGTCGGGGGTCCTCTCTTTCTCCTCCTCTATCTCTGTCTCTTTCTCTGTACTCTCTCCCCCTCTCTCCGTCAGACATTGACAGGGGAGAGCGGTCTCTCTCGCGATCTCCTCCTCCTCCTCGGGGACCCCTCATGAGTCGATCCCTCTCCCTTTCCCTGTCTCTGTCTCCTCCTCTGTCGCGGTCTTGTTGCCTCTCCCGCTGTCTTTCTCTTTGCTCCCTCTCTCTCTCCATCTCCTTGTCCCGGTATTTCTGTTCCAACCGTGCATCCAGCTCTTCTCGCTCCCTTTGTTTCTGCCTCTCCCTTTCCCGGTCTCTCTGTCTATTCTCTAGAAGCGCGTCTAATTCTTCTCTCTCCCTCTGCTTTTCCCTCTCCCTCTCCTTCTGCCGTCTCTGCAAATCCAACGCAGCAGGGGACGCCGCAGACGGAATTTCCCCCCCCCACCCATTCCCCGCACCCCCCCACCCACCAGCTGCCTCACGGGAGATCTCCCCTCCCATATCCATCGCCCGCCCCCCAAGGGCCTCTCCATACTCACGCGCCCCCCCCCCTACTCTTCCCACAGCACCTTCACCAGCAGTTTTCATCGTTCCCACAACCCCTCCGGCGGCGCCTAGGGCCCCAGCAGCACCAAACCCAGCAACGCCCCCCGGACCCAGAGGCGAGGGCGCCACCGCCTGTGAGAGGGGCTCGGGAGAGAAGCGGGCAGGCGAGGGCGTCTGTACCTGCAGGTTCTGCAACGACCCTGCCTGAATGGCCCCGGGAGTGCGGGGCGAGATCCCCCCCACCCCTGGGTAGGCGGGGGATTGCAGTTGGACAGGGGGAACCTGCTGCTGAAGCTGCTGGGCGTTCGGCATGGAGACTTGGGGAATGTTCACTGAAAGAATGTTTCCCTTCCCCTTCTCTATGTCTGTTTGCTGCTTGCTCGCATCATTGCCTCCTGTCGGTATGTTCTGCACTGCCACGCTGGGCTGTGCTTGAGGTTGTGGTTGAGGGCTCTGTACCTGTTTGAACCTGTTGAGCCGGTTCTCAATCGGGTTACAGCCTGAAATCGCGAGGATCGCGTAGACTGTGGACCCCAGCACAAGCAGTGTGCCAGCAAGAATGAGAGCTAGGGCAAAGCCTAGAAGGGGTTGGGTGAATTTGAGAGAGTAGATGGGGTCCACGCATGAGAAGGACTGGAAGAGATTCTTGACCCCGTTCGAACAGGAGGAAGTAATCTCGAGACACTGCCAGCTGCTGCAACCCGCCAGAGTGCAGTTCGCAGTCCCCCTGTCTGGAACGTTCTGGTGTCTAAAAAGGAAACTGTACCCCTGAGGAGTCAGGGGAAAGGTGGTCTGACAGCTCATGTACTCCTTGATCTCGTCAACATAGAGGGAGGAGTCAGGGGCGCTTCCTGAACACACACACACACACACACACACACACAACACACACGTATGTATGTATGTGCGTGAAGGCGTACGCAGGCATGCATCCAACATTGAGTCAGAAAGGACAGCCTAGTCAAGAAGGGGCTGGGAGGAAAGATGACTTTCACGGTGTGGGTATAACTGTACATGCAAGCAGTACGCACGCACCTGCGTTTGAAGTGTCTGAATAGTTTCCGCTCATGACGATCGTGTACTTGAGAGCGTCGGAGTTGCTCCCTTTGTAGTCAGTGCACGAGGAAGCCGTGGTGCCCCGGCACTGTCCAGCCTCATCTGAGAACCCTCCAAGCATGAGGAAACCCAGACTGAACATGAAGATTCCTCCGAAGAGGGAAGCTGCGGTCAAAGGGCCCATGGTCTCTCTCTTTCTCTCCCTCTCTCTCTGCAGAACTTTGGGTGTCTGAGGCCTTTTATTCTTTCTGCGTGTCTTGTGTCGTTACTCAGTGGCTTCTCGCCTCTCACTCAGTGTCCATTGTTAGTCAAGGGTGTCTGCTGGACGGACGGTCGGCACTTACGGGGCCGGTTTCTGCATACAAGATAAATCGGCCTGGATCGACGTGCCTGTCAGACTAGTGCCGGAAAAGTTGAGAACCCTTCAGATTCAGATGGCCATTCTGTGGAGAGAGGAGCTTCGTACTGCAGGTAATCATTGGTACTCTGCTCCTTCAAGCCGTCCGGTGAATGGGTTGGCTGATCAAAGTGCAGATCGACCTGATCGTGAATTAATTATATATCCATATTCGATATTTAATATGTATATCGGTGTATCAAGATAATTAGTACAAGTAAGCTCGCGCGCATTGCGCGCGGAAGCAAGTCTGCATCCTCCGTGCATGGTCCTCTCCCCGCGGGCGCGCGGGCGGGGCCGCAGCCGCGCGGGTCGGATCGTTTCTCGACCGGGTTGCAATAAGGGTTGCAATGATGCTATGGGTCACTCTGTCAACGGCTGACACGTCCAGAAGCTCTCATGGGAATGTCATGGTACGATTGCTCAACAGGGTTTAATTTGTGAAGAAACTTTGGTAGGTCTATCCTGGCTCTGTGGTCGTCCTTCCGCGCACATGCTCCGTCACCCATTTCTGTGGAGTCTGAAGTCCTTTTTGTTGCGGTAGTCATGTGCTCTTTCCGTCTCTCTTCGTTGGGTCTCCTCGGGCTCGCCTTGGCGTTCCTCCAGAGCGTGATGGTTTCTTTCTCATTTACTTTGAGGCCGACGTCCAGAGTCAAACAGATGAAGCGGCTTTCTGGGAGGTTGTACGGCCCATCTGTCTCCGACTCACTCACAGATGTTGTCGGCGTCTCCTCTCTCAGTCACCGTGCCGCCTTCCCCTTTTTTCCCGGCGCAGCCACCTCGCGGCTCGCAAACGGACACATCACGCTGTTATGGCTAGCTGAAGGGGGTGATGCAGAAATTGGAGAGGAAAAGGAAGGGGAGAAACAACCAGAAGGAGAGCAACAGGAAAGCGATGAGGGGGATGAAGGAGACGCCGAAAATGAAAACGAGGAGACGGCTCTGTTCGACCTCCCGCCTCCCCCCCCTCCCCCCACATCTCCTTTCCTGGTGCCCTCAGAAATGGACGAGCGAAACCCACTCGCTGCAGGTCTGTCGGTGTGTCTGTGTTTTCCCGCTGTCTGTCTGTGTGTGTCTGTATGGAAAACCAAGTGCCCATACCATCACAGTGCTTTTGCGTTCGACGGTTTCTCTCGCTGTCACACTGCGGCATTTTTTCGTACGTTCCTTCGTCCGCCTGCTCCTCTTCTCCCCTTCTGTCTCCCTCTTGCCCTCTTAGTCTCTGTCTCCTTCTCATTTTCCGTCTCCTGCGTGTGCGTGCGTGCGTTCATGCGTGCTTGGATCAATTTGCGTAATTCCGTCCTCCAACCGGCAACGAGACAGAGAGATGCAACAAAGACGGCACACTGTCTGCCCGACCTGATGACAAGAATGCGAACTAGAACACAGCCCTCATGTGAATGTCTCTGAAGAAAGTAAAAAAGGAAGACAGATTCCGAGACGGGGAATCAATTAAGTTTTTGTTCCTTCCTCTTGCTTGACTCCCCTCTCGGCTAGAAAGAAAGAAACAGAAGAGAATGGAGAAAGGGAAAAAGGAAAAGAAAAGACGATATAGTCTGTCTGTGCAAAAGAAGGGAGGAGAAGAAACATATAGTCTGTCTGTCTGTGTTGGTGCCAGTCTGCGCGTCTCTGTCTGTCTGTGTCAAGAAAAAAGGAAGTCGTATAGTATGTCTTGTCCGTCTGTCTGTCTGTCTGTCTGTCTGTCTGTCTGTCTGACGATATAGTTTCCAAACGGCATGCATGCATGCAGGTCTTCTGCCCGATTTTGAGGACGCAAGCAGCCGACCCTCGGTGGAGGCCATTCGGCAAATCGGGGCCCGCCCCGAGGTCGTGGATCTGATCTACAATGCCTTCACGTCGACGAATGACAGAGAGTACCACAAAGAGGTCGGTCGGGCGGCCTGTACAGATCGCGTCCCAGTGTTGTGTTTGTGTGTGGGTGTATGGGTGGGTGTGTGCAATGATGTCACACGTCGGTCGGTCATGTAGCCAGGCACAGGAAGGAAGGAATGAGGTCTGTCGATTCCAAGATCTCATTTCTTCTCTTCCCAGAAGGGATCTCGGAAACAATGGAGAATTAATCTCCCTTCACCATTCATTCATCTCCTTTTCCTTCCAGTGGAGGGAGAATCTCCCCTCATCATCATCGAACTCCTTTTCCTTCCTTCCTTCCTTCCTTCCTTCCTGTCTCTCCTGACTGTCTCTCTGCCTGCGTGCCTGACTGAGTGACTGCAGGTCCTGGCGGCTCTGTACCCCTTTGAGCTTGATGACTTCCAGCAGGAGTCCCTCGACGCCCTTCTGAAGGACGAGAATGTCATCGTTGCGGCCCCCACGGGGAGCGGCAAAACCGTCGTGGGTGAGCTTGCAATGTGGCGTGCTCTGGCAATGGGAAAGCGGGTGATCTACACCTCTCCCCTGAAGGCACTGTCGAACCAGAAATTTGCGGATTTTTGCCGTTTGTTCGGTGAAGACCGGGTGGGCCTTCTGACAGGCGACACCGCGATCAGGCCCGAAGCGCCTGTGACGGTAATGACCACGGAGGTCTACCGGAACATTCTCTACTCGCCTGCCGAGGAGAGACTGTCGAATAGCCAGACAGTGATCTTCGATGAGTTTCACTACATCAACGACCCTTGGAGAGGCAGCGTCTGGGAGGAGTCTGTGATCAATTGCCCGTCTGAGATTCAGATGGTGGGCCTATCTGCAACAATGGCGAATCCGCAGGACCTGAAGGATTGGCTGGAGGAGGTGCACGGCAAAACGCGGTTGATCCTTTCAGAGCACAGGCCAGTGCCTTTGAGGTATCACTTGAGTATGGCACAAGGCCTCGTGCCCCTTTTTGAGGATCCAGACGCGGGACCTGGGGGAGCCTCTTGGTTGGAATCTCTGGAGAAGTCCGTGAGGAATTTGGAAAAACAACAACAGGAGGGGGAGAAGAAGAAGGGGACTGAGGGGGAAGTGACGGAGGCGGAGCCCCTTTTTGAATCTTCTGCCAGACAAGTAGGTAGAGGGAGGGAGGGGCAGACTGGTTGTTCCTTCATTTCAGTCACCTCAACGTTCTTTCAGCACAAGTCTCTCTGTCTGTGTAGGAAGAAGTAGAGAGACATTCGGCATTGCATGCAGCATTCCTTTCTGAAGTCTGGGGCTCGTCTTCCGTGTTTAATTCCTGCCTGTGATTCGTTCTGCACACACACACACACACACACACACACACAGAGAGAGAGAGACAAAGGAGAGAGAGAGACAAAGGAGAGAGAGAGACAAAGGAGAGAGAGAGACAAAGGAGAGAGAGAGACAAAAGAGAGAGAGAGAGAGAGAGAGAGAGAGAGAGAAAGAAAGAAAGAAAGAAAGAAAGAAAGTCTGCGGCCATGCAGTCTGCGGCCAAAATGGTCGTGCGCCATGCCGAATCGTTAGCCTTTCTTCCCTCATGCATGCAATGTGCAGCCAGCCGCCTCATTCTGTCTGTCTGTCTATCGCTGTTCCTCTTCCCCTTCCTTCCTCTTCCATGCTCTCTCTTCCTTCCATTCATGCATGCAGGTCAGAAGAGCCCTGAGGGCAGAAGTCGGACCTGGGAGTCAGAAGAGTGAGGAGAGCAAGACAGTGGAGGCGATCCAACAGGCAAAGAAAGCCATGAAGGTCCCCGCACTCAACCCCAAATTCCTTGACATTCGGAGGTCAGCCAGACGGGCAGGCAGACAGGCAGGCAGGCAGGCAGGCAGGCAAGAGTCCTGAAAGCAAACTGGATGGATGGATAGATGGATGAAGGGAGAGAAGGGGTGTCGATACGGTCGTCCGTTTGTACGCCTTTTCCTTCCTTTCCTCGGTCGTTCTCTTTTTTTCTTTCTTTCGTTCTTTCTTGCTTTCTTGCTTTCTCTCTCTCTCTCTCTCTCTCTCCTTGGTCTCTCTCTCTCTCTCTCCCTCTCTCTCTCTCCTTGGTCTCTCTCTCTCTCTCTCTCTCTCTCTCTCTGCGCGCGGGGTTGCCGTGTAGACGCGTTCCCTTCGCATTTTGATTACAGAGAGAGCTGCGCCTTTCTGCCTGGCTGCCTGCCCGCCTGCCTCTACTCTATCGTTGCATGATGGATGGACGCATTTACGGATTGACCATCCATCCTTTCATCCATTTGGTCTCCTCTCCCCTCCTCTCCATGCGTGCAGGGCGGTGATCAAACGGCTCCTGAAGCACAACAAAGGGGGGCGATACCCTGTGTCAAGGTCAGAAGAAGGGAGGAAGGAAAAACGAAGAACTGTGGGAAGAGACAGAGACAGGGGTGTAGACAGAGAGGGAGACAGAGAGACACACAGACAGACAGACAGACAGACAGACAGACGGACAGACGAACAGACAGAGAGACAGACAGACAGACAGACAGACAGAGAGACAGACAGACAGACAGACAGACAGAGAGACAGACAGACAGACAGACAGAAAGACAAATAGGAGAAGAGCGGTAAGAAGAAGAAGAAAACATACAGAAGAGTAAAATGACATTTCCTGTCACGCCCAGGTGAGAGAATTTAGGTAAGGACATCCCCTGACAAAGCTTCGTTCTCCTTTTCATTTTTTTTTTTGCCTTTCGATTTGCCGAGGGGCGGTTCTTTCGTCGTTCTCCGACCTCTTTTCCTTCCGTTGGAGATTTTCTTTTTGGAGAGACGACCAGGGGGGGGGAGGGGGCTGCTCTGTTCTCACACATTCATGGTAGAGAGACTCTTTATTTGCATACAGAATTCTTTTATTCTGTATTTATATATTAATATTTATTTATTCTGTATGAAAATAAAGGGGGGAAGGTTGCTCTGTTCTCACACATGGTAGAGAGACGATTTCTGTTTGTTGTCGATCATGCTGAGGTACTCTGGTTGACTGCAGATACGGAAAACTTGATACTCTGACCTTAATCCGAATGGTATGTGAATCTATGTACCTCTGTGCCTCCCTTTTTTCCTTTTCTCGTTCCTTCCCCCCTTCTTTTTTTTTTCTCCCTTCCTTCCTTCCTTCCTTCCTTCCTTCTTCCTCCCTGTCTGTCTGTCTGTCTCTCAGTCAGTCACTCTTTCTGTCTTTGGGACTTTCCGTCTGTCATTACCTTTTTGCTTTCCCTGCCGTATCGCCCCCCTTTCATTTTTCTCTTCCAGACCTTCCTCTTCCTCCTTCTTTCCTGTGGGTCCGTAGGATTCCTTCGTTCTGCTTTTCCTTTCTGCCCTCTCTCGCACTGTTTCTTTCTTTGGCTTTCTCTCTCGGTGCGCGTATTCTGTCGACAGCCTTGCGTGTCTCTCGTGTTGATTCACTTGGCAAACTTTGAACATGCCCCGCCATCCCTTCTCTTCAGTTGTCTTCCTAATTGTTCGCGTGGTCACATCCACATTGTGAATGGGTAAGTGTGGCACCATGTGTGCATGCTTGTTCATACATGTATGCATGAAATGTATGTACGTGCGTGTTGGTGCAGTTGAGAGATGATGCCGACTTTGCGGAAGCTCTGGGAGTGAGGGAGACGGGGGGGCGCCTGACGAGACGGCAGGTGGAGGAGATCTCGGAGAAGATTGACATGGACAGGGTCAGTAGGCTTTCTGGGAACGGAAGGAGAGGAAGATAGTCAGTGCGTGCGTCAGTGAAGGAGTGGGTGAGTGGGCAAATGAGTGAGTGAGTGAGTGAGTGAGTGGGTGGGTGGGTGAGTGAGAGAGTGAGTGAGTGAGTGAGTACGTGAGTGAGTGAGTGAGTGAGTGGGTGGGGGGGTGAGTGAGTGAGTGAGTGAGTGCGTGAGTGAGTGGGTGGGTGAGTGAGTGAGTGAGTGGGTGGGTGAGTGAGTGAGTGAGTGGGTGGGTGAGTGAGTGAGTGAGTGAGTGCGTGATTGAGTGGCAAGGCAAGGAGTCAGGGCTAGGGAAGGAAGCAGGAAAGAGGAGGGGAGGTGGATGGGAATTCTTTTCTTTCATACAGAATTCTTTTTTTTCATACAAGGAAGCAGGAAGGCATGCAGGGAAGGAAGCAGGAAGAGGAGGGGAGGTGGATGGGAGGTCACTTACGAATGGCGGGGCGGCTTTCTCAGTGTCCCTGTGCGTCTGTCTTTTTGGCAACAAGAAATGCATAAGAGAGAGAGAGGGAGAGGGAGACTGTGCGTGTGCGTGTTCGTGTGCGAATGAGCAATCGAAGTAAGACGTAGAGTCGAAACGCCCGCAAGGCACAGAAGAAGCGCTTGAGTGCGTGTATTTATACAACACTTCAATCGCTGACTCAACCAACCGGCAAACAAATGAACAAACCAACAAATGAACAGACAAACAAACAAATAAACAAAAACACAAATGAACAAACAAACAAATGAACAAGCAGGTCGTCCTCCGGGAGATCCCCTCATACGACAGGGTTATCACGCAGGTTGGTGCATCGATGGGTGGGTGCGGGTGTGTGTGGGTTAGTGTGGGTAAGTGCAGACAGACAGACAGACAGAGGCACGTCCGATTGTCTCTGCCTCAATCTGCCTGTTTCTGTGGTCTTCCTGCTTCTCTCTCTCTCTCTCTCTCTCTCTTTCTCTCAGAGCAGGAAAGAAAAAGATGAGACCTCAATGACCTTCTGTCTGTTTGATTTCTGTGAAGTGAATCTTTCTCCCGTTCTTTCAGGAATGGGAACGGGTGGTGCTCTGTTTCCTCTTTTCTTTTTTTTTTAGCTTTTGCCTTGTTTCTTTCTGTTTCACCGAACTGGGTTGTCTCTTCCCTCCCTACGCTTCTTTCCCTTGCTCGATCTACTAGAGACAAGATTTTCAGTTCTTCCTTTGCTTTCTGCTTGCCACCCTGGTCTCCCCTTTTGTACATACATGCGTTTCTGACAGCATATCTGTGTACCTGCTTGTGTGAATGTGTGTGTGTGTGTGTGTGTGTGTGTGTGTGTGCGTGCGTGCGTGTGTGTCCGTGCAGCTCTCGAAAGCTGAGTCTCTTCCTGCCATCTTTTTCGTCTTCAGCCGGGCTGGGTGCGATCAGGCAAGTTTTGCTTTCGAAAGCTCGACTCTTCCCTTCCTTCCTTGAACCAAAGAAGGAGAGAAAGAAAAAAAAAGGGATGATTAGCCCGGCAGACAGACAAACAGACAGACAGACAGACAGACCCACAGGTAGGCAGGCAGGCAGGCAGGCAGGCAGGCAGGTTCTTGAAAGAAAAATTGATAAAAAGAAACTCCACAGGAATTCAGGACGGTACTTCGGACTCTCCCCCTCTTTCTTTTTCTTTTCTGACTGAATAAGTGAAAGAATATGAGTGAATGAGTGGGTGCATGGAGGAATGGAGTGAATCGATCCGGCGAGGAAAGACAGGATCATGAAAGCTTTTATCATGCAGACAGAGGTCGAGTGCTCAGCCTAATATTATACTAGGGAGCTCGTGCAGAGAGAAGAAGAAATGCCTCACAGGAATAAAAGAAAAGGTAGTGTGAGTGAGTGAGTGAGTGAGTGTGTGTGTGTGTGTGTGTGTATGTGTGTGTGTGTGTCCCTGCAGCTGTCTGAGAAGTTGGGCGACAACGTCAATCTTCTCTCTGCTACTGAGAGGGCGGAGGTGATGAAGAGACTCAAAGCGTTCGCAGCCAGGAACCCCGGCCTGATGATTGAGAGCTGGAGAGTCCAAACGATGAAGCGCGGCATATCATCCCATCACGCGGGCCTCCTGCCGATCATCAAGGTCAGTATGTATGTAAATGTGTACGTGTGTGTCTGTGTGTGTGAGAGAGAGAGAGAGGGAAAAGGTCTGGAAGGGGGGTCGGTTCTTGAAGTGTGCAATTGCCAGAGAGCGGATTTATGTAGCCCATTTGCCAGCCTGCCAGCCAGCTTTCTCATACACATATTCATACACACATCTAAGCGCTTCTGCGCGCCTACACAAAAAAACACAGACGCGCACACTAAACTCCGCGATATGTACAAGCATGGTGGCTGCATGCAGGTGTTCATCGAGGAATTGTTCAACGCGGGTCTGATCCGAGTTCTCTTCGCCACAGAGACCCTGGCGGCTGGCGTGAACATGCCCTGCAGGTAGGCGGGCACGTCAGTCAGTCAGTCAGTCAGTCGGTCAGTCAGTCAGTCGGTCGGTCAGTGAGTCAGTGTGGTGTTTTCTCTCATTCTTTCTTTCTTTCTTTTCTTTTCTTTTCTTTTCTTTTTTTCTTTCTTTCTTTCTTTCTGTTTTTCTTTCTTTGTGTCAGTCCGTCCAGACACGCAGACTTTTGCTTTCTTTCCCCCTACACCCACACAGATGCAGCGAGCTCTCTTGACATGTGAATGCAGAACCCAGCAGCTTAATGGCGTGCGTGGATCAAAGAATGATTCTGATCTGCAGGCAGCAAGAAAGGAAGAAGGAAAGAAAGAAAGGAAGGAAGGAAGGAAGAAAGAAAAGAAGGAAGAAAGAAAAGAAGAAAGGAAGAAAGAAAGAAAGAAAGCCAGACAGACAGACAGAAAGAAGGAAAGAATCGTGAACCTCTCCCTCACCACGCCAGACCCTTTCATTACTTCTCCTATTTCTCCCCTTTACCCTTTACTGCCTTGTCTCTCCCCTTCTGCCGTCTTCCCTCTCCCAACAACACACATTTAGACGTAGACGAAGCCCAGGTAGAACTGAACCTCTCCCAACAACACACATTTAGACGTAGACGAAGCCCATGTAGAACTGAACATTTGGACGTAGACGAAGCCCATGTAGAACTGAACATCGTTCGCGGCGAAAACATACAGATTCACTCTACTGAATGTGCACTGTGTTCAAGCATGGAGTTGTGAGTACATGTTTACGTATGGATGCACCGACCGTCACAACGCAATAAATGCAATGACGCACGCAGAACGGCAGTTCTGACGAAAATGGACAAGTACTCTGACGCTGGGCGGGTGCGGCTCTCGGCCTCTGAGCTTCTTCAGGTGGGGGGGGAATCCATCCGTCCGTTTATGTATCTTTTTTTTTTTTGTCTGTTTTCCTTCGTTTTTTCTTTCTCCTCTTTGTTTCCTTGTTTCTTTGTTTTGTTCTTTCTTTCTTTCTTTCTTTCTTTCTTTGCACGATTATTTGTCGCTTATTTATTTGTTTGTTTGTTTGTTTGTTTTCCTTTAGCTTTCGAGGGTCGGCAGGACCGGAAGGATTGGATCCTCTGGATTCTTTTGGCTTTCTGTCTGTATTTCTGTCTGTGTGTCTGTCTGTCAGTCATCTTCTCTTTGAAACCCTTCTTTCTTTCTTTCTATCTATTTCACACGCATGGCGACTCACTCGGAGACGTAATGGAGGTCGTCTCCCTTTGCTGTCTGCATCCCCGAGAAAGAAATCTTATTCATCGGGCGCCCTCTCTTGCAAGCCTCTTTCTTTATAGAGGCGAGAGAGAATTGCGCGAGTTCCTTCCATTCGCCGTCTGATTCAATTGATGCACCGATTGCTGGATGCCATCCATCCCCTTCCCTTGCAGATGGCAGGGCGCGCATGTATGTATGTATGTATGTATGGAAATAAATTCTGTATGGAAATAAATAGATGTCATCCATCCCCTTCCCTTGCAGATGGCAGGGCGCGCCGGTCGACGCGGAAAGGACTCTTCGGGCACTGTGGTGATGGTGCGGTCAGAGGACGTGGACGAGAAAACGGCGGGGAAACTTTTGCTGCAACCCGTGAAGGAAATCAGATCGCAATTCTCTATCGGATACGGTCAGTCGGTCCGTTCGTGTTCGTCCGTCTGTCCGCTTGGTGTTGCGTGACATCATCAGGCGGATATGCACAACACTGATTGATCGATCTATCGGGTTTTCATTGTCCGAATTGTGTCGGTCGTTTCTCTCTGTGTTCGATTGCTTCAGAGAATGTTTTTCTGTTGTCTTTATTTGTTTTTCTGTGAACTTCTTTGCGCATTTTGTCGATCCTGAATTCCAAATTCCCGGCAGGATTTGTCGCCAACGTGTTGCGGGACCGAGACCCTGACACCTCCCGCGTGCTGATCGAGAAGTCCTTTGCCGTGTTTATGCAGGTAGTTTTTTTTTTTATATAAATGAAAATGTATGAAAATGTGTCTGTATGAAAACACCTCCCGCGTGCTGATCGAGAAGTCCTTTGCCGTGTTTATGCAGGTAGGAAGGAAGGTGGGAGAGGCAGGCAAGCAAAAAAGGTTGCATGGGGTACAAGAAAGAGATGTCATTTCGTGGTTTTGTGCGTGGGAGGAGCAGGTTTCGTGAAGGTGCATGGGAAGGGAAGTTGGCTTCCTTCTTTGTGCCCGTTCTATAGTCATTCTGTCTGTTTTAGACTCTGCTTTCGGGAGTCGTGTCCAGTCTCTTCTGCTTTCTCCGTGAACGAACTCTCTCACTATCTTCCCTGCAGATCTATGCGTGTGTATGTGCGTGTCAGAGAGAGAGAGAGAGAGAGAGAGAGAGAGAATCATCTGTGAATAAATTAGCAAGCGCACGCACGCATGAATGAGAAAAAAAAAAAAAGAAAGAAAGGAAGGAAGGAAGGAAGAAAGAAAGAAAGAAAGAAAGCACGAACGAGACAGAAAGAAAGAAAGAAAAAAAGAAAGAAAGAAAGAATGCACGAACGAGAAAGAAAGAAAGAAAGAATGCACGAACGAGAAAGAAAGAAAGAAAGAAAGAAAGAAAGAATGCACGAACGAGAAAGAAAGAAAGAATGCACGAACGAGAAAGAAAGAAAGAAGGAAAGAAAGAATGCATATGCGTCTTCCCTTCAGCGTCGCAAGACCGCAGCCGGCAAGAAGATGATGATGGAACCGACAGACGCCAGAAGGAGGGCAGGGGAAATCCTGGAAGATGTCACCAGGGTCTGTCTGTCTGTCTGTCTGTTTCTCTGGGAGAGGGGGGCTTGTCTGTTGGCAGTGTGTGTGTGTGTTACGAGGTCCGCGATGAGTTCTCTCCCTCCCTGTGCTTCTGTTCTTTCTGTGTGAAGTGGAGAGGAGAGAGCCCCTCCCCTCTCATCACTTTCTTTCAGGTGTCTCTTGCTCTCACTTTGCGATGGCATTTTGTGTAGCTGCCCCCTCCTCTGCCTTGCCAGATTCGTCTCTTGACATATCGCTGGCTCGATCTG
>JAHBMJ010001460.1:0-30573 GCA_018398765.1 Chromera velia
GCCTCTGCTTCCTTTTGAATCGACCTCCAGATCTCAATTAACAAAGGAGGAAGTGTGCACATTGTTGCTTATAGGCAGCGAAGCCGCAATCCCCCCTGCCCAGCTTCAGGGCGGCCGCAAAAGAAAAAAATTGGCTCCTTTAGGGCTCTAAAGCTCGGGATCTGCCGGATAAGTCTTCCAGATAGGGGTTTGGACTTTCATTTTTCTTCTTGACCTCTCTCACTGACAGTAGAGATCATAACAGGAGCGTGAAAAAAAGACCTCAGTGGAGACGGCATATAATGATCAGATGTATGCATGCAATCTTCATCGCATGCATGTTGCATCTGTATCGGTAGACGGGCATCAATACGCGGCGCTCCGGCGGCGTGGCCCAGAAAAGGGCCCACAAATTAATGTCCAGGGTATACGCGTAGCGGGCCCCGCGTGCTTGCGAGCATTTGCGAGCCCCTCACACGGGCCATTATACGCGATATTACGCGGGCCCGACATGCATGGCCCGTCATGGCCCGACAATGCCCGACAATTCCTGCATTTTTTCCACATCTTCGATCGCGTATCACGCAGCTGCTTGGACTTCAAATTTCAATTGGAGGTTCGAGGGAGAGAGGGGCAGAAGAGAAACGTGGCACCTGTGGCTGCAGTCCCCAGGTGTTTGTTTTGAGTTGCTTGTGGGCGTGGAGCTTGTGACACTTTGTCTTGACGACCCCAAACTTTCAGACAGAGCGAGAGAGGAAACATGGGAAATCAGCAAGGGCTCCCTGGTGCCCCGGGACAGCCCCCGGGGGGTCAGGGACAGAAGAAGGACGAGAAGGATCAGAAGAAGGAGAAACGCCGTCTGGAAGCAGCTCCTCCTTCTCACTTTGGCAAAAAGAAGAAGAAGGCTAAGGGAGCGAGTGGGGCAACTAAATTACCTTCAGGTCTGTCTCCTCTATAGCTCTGTTGAGAATTTGCCTCTGAAGTTTTTCCTCTCTTCTGCCTCGTCCCTTCCGCCTTGACTTTGATCTCTCCTGCCCTGTTCCTTTTTTTTTGCAGTGACGCCTGCTACAAGGTGTCGGCTTCGTCTCCTCAAATTTGAACGAATCAAGGATTACCTGTTGCTCGAGGAAGAGGTGAGAGAAGGGGGGAGAGGCAAGCGGGGCTCTGTATCTGTCTGTCTGTCTGTCTGCTCGTTTTCTTATCGGCCTTTCAGATGGACAGACTCAGTGAGAAGGTTCCCTTCTCAGTTTGCCTGGTTCTTCATTTGTCTCATTTGAGTTCCTTTCCCTTTCTTCAATTCTTCCTTCCATCCCAACCACAAGCAGTCTCTATCCTATCTACTCTTCTTTCTCAGTTCGGTGCTCTCCCCCTTTGTCTGAAGGACACGTCACGAAAACTCTGCTCCGAGTCAATCGGCACCTCTTCTGTTCATCCTGACTCTCTTTTGTGATTCCTCCACACTCTTTCGAGAGCTCATCCTTTTCCCTTTCTGTTACTGATCGAGCTGTATAGGTGGACTGTTTGAGTAAGGTCATTACCATGTCCATGCCTCCTCCCCCCCCCTTCCTCCGCCCTCCCTTCCCTGTGCAGTACATTATCAACCAGGAGAGACTGAAGCCGCAGGAGGAGAAAACAGAGGTGGGTCGGCCTGTCTGTCTGTTTGTCTGCTTGTCCGTCTGCCCGCCTGCGCACGAAAAGGAGAACAGACATACGTAGCAGTGGTAGGAGGGAAACCGGGAGGTCCTGAAGAAATGCCCATGAGAGGGTCCTCTATTTGTGTGAGTGAGTAGGTATTGTACTTCTCCGCGAGGATGCCTGAGTGCTTATCTCTATGACTCCGTCCCCCCTTTCGCTTCATTCCATTCTGCCTTCCCCCCGTCTGTGTCATCGTTCGTTGGTTTCAGGAGGAGCGCACGAAGATGGACGAGCTCCGAGGGTCTCCCCTCTCCGTGGGGTCTCTCGATGAGATCATTGACGAGTCCCACGCGATCGTGTCCTCCTCTGTAGGCCCAGAATACTACGTGAATATGCTGTCCATCGTTGACAAGGACGCTCTCGAGCCGGGGTGCTCCGTTCTCCTGCATAACAAGGTCGGTGTGTCGGTTTGCCCTGTCTGTTTGTGGGATCTGTATCGTTTTTTTTCTTTTGCTTTTCATTGGACTTCCTCACGGCGGGTCGGACGGGATTGGGTTTGAGAAAGAAGGAAGACAAGAAAGAGGAGATGAGAGCCTGCCATTCCTCCTCTCTTTCCTTTCCCTCACCAAGAAGTGAGTAGTGCAAAAAAAAAACCATGCAATTTTATTTCGTACGCTCTCTTCTCTTCTCTTCCCTTCCCTCCCCTTCCCTTCCCTTCTCTCCAATGCAGTCGATGTCTGTGGTCGGGATTCTGTCGGACGAAGTCGACCCGATGGTTTCTGTCATGAAGGTCAGTCAGTGAGTGAGTGGGCTTCGTATTTATCTGTCGGTCTGTTTGTGTATTGTTTCTCTTGGTTGATTTTCGTTTGCGGTTTCTGTTACCGGATGACTTGTTCCCTCTTTTCTCCAGTTGTCTGCGCACTGACAAGAAAAAACACAAAAAAAGAAAAACAACCGTGACACAATTCTTCCCCCACCCGGAAACAAATAAAAACGTGCAGGTGGACAAAGCGCCTCTAGAGACGTACGCGGACATCGGAGGGCTGGAGCAACAAATCCAGGTCAGTCAGTCAGTCAGTCTGCTATGCAGGGGGGGCAGAGCGGAGGCCTAGCAGTTGTGTGCCTTTTCGTTACTTTGTCTGTCAACTTTCAGAGGGAAAAGAAAGACACATAGAGTCTGTCAACTTTCTGTTTGAGGTTCTCCCTGTCTCCCTTCATTTGAACCCCCCTTGTCATCACTTCGAGCGTGTGTGCGCGTGTGCTTTTGTTTTGTGTGAACCAAAACCTGCATCATCATGCAGGAGATCAAGGAGGCCGTGGAACTTCCCCTGACTCATCCGGAAATCTACGAGGACATCGGAATCAAACCTCCGAAGGGGGTCGTGCTGTATGGGCCTCCGGGGACAGGTCGGTCTGTCTGTCTGTCTGTCTGTTTGTCTGTTCTTTTTGTCTATTGTGTACATGAAGAAAAGAAGGGGGAAGGAGAAACATATAGTCTGTCTGTCTGTCTGTCTGTCTGTTGTCTGTCTGTCTGTCTGTCTGTCTGTTGTCTGTCTGTCCGTCTGTCTGTCTGTCTGTCTGCCTGTCTGTTTAGAAGAAGGGGAAGGCAAGTAACCATGTTGTCTGTCTGTCTGAAAGAAAGAAAAAAGACGATATAGTCTGTCTCTAAGTCTGTTTCTCTCTCTCTCTCTCTCTCTCTCTCTCTGTGTGTGTGTGTGTGTGTGTTGAAGGAAGAAGAGGAAAAATACAGTCTATCTGTCTGTGTGTCTGCGTATTGGAATGCATATTTCGTGTTCTCCCCTGGTCTGTCTGATGCACCTGCAGGCAAGACACTTCTCGCAAAGGCTGTCGCCTCTGAGACCTCTGCCACCTTCCTGAGAGTGGTGGGAAGTGAACTGATTCAGAAGTACTTGGGAGACGGTGAGTTGTTTGTACCTTTTCTGTTGAGTTTGTCTTTCTTGTTAATTGTTTTCCTTTCCCGCGATCCTTCTGGGTGATTCTGCTCTTTTGTTTCTCCCTCCATGCCTCTGGTACGTTCCTTGTGAGGCTTTTCATTTCTCACAGCAAAAGTCGAAAAGTCTTGTTGGTGAACGAATTGTCCCTTCGTTATGTGTCGCCACTCTTTTCCTTTCCCAATGTTCTTTCTGGCTTTTTGGTCTGCCGCTGTTCTGTGTTCCTTCTGTCTGTCTGTCTGTCTGTCTGTCTGTAAAAGAAGGGAGAAGAAGAAACATATAGTCTGTCTGTCTGTCTGTCATGAAGAAAAAGCGGGAGAAGAAGAAGAAACATATAGTCTGTCTGTCTGTCTGTCTGGACGCTGTCTGTCTGAAAAGAAAAGAAAAGAAAAGAAAGGACGATATTGTCTGTACGCTGTCTGTACGTGCGTCGTCTGGCGGTGCTCCCAGGTTGCCTTACAGTTTCGCCTCCGTCAGACGGTGGGGGGCTACCTGAGGATATCAATGGACTCATTCGTGTCCGTTTCCTCTGTGCTCTCCTGAGAATCACTTTGGCGCGTCTCAGTTGGACTTGATTATTCCATTTTGTGCGTTCCCGCCTTCATTTTGTGGATGTGTCTCTCACTGGAAAGACAAACGTTTTTGCCTGCTGCAGGCCCGAAGCTTGTTCGTGAGATGTTCCGAGTTGCGGACGAGCACGCGCCCTCGATTGTGTTCATCGATGAGATCGACGCTGTGGGAACGAAAAGGTCTGTACGTACGTCTGCATGCCCTCCTGCACGCCTGCTTGTTTCTGTGCGCCTGTCTGTCTGCTTGTTTCTGTCGGTTGGCCTTCTTGTCCTGTCTGGTTGTGTGTAGCGCAGATTGTGGGGGCAAGAATGGTTGTTCAAGGTTTTGTTGTTCTTTCTTTATGGATCCGAAGCGGGCATGATAGGGTCTCAATGGTCCATCAGTCTTGCTGTCTGCCTTTGTGTCTGCGCCTTTGTGTCTGCCTTGTCCCCCTTCCCCTGTTCTCTGGGACACACGCAAAGGTAACGCATCCCGGCAAAGTGAGAGTGATTTTGCATTGATTGGCCGGTGAAATCAATGAATGAATGACTGCGCATGCAGATACGAGGCCCATTCGGGTGGAGAGAGAGAAATCCAGAGAACGATGCTTGAGTTGTTGAACCAATTGGACGGCTTCGACTCTAGGGGAGACGTCAAGGTGGGCCGATGGGTCCCTGAGTTGGTCTGTGTGTCTGTGTGTCTTTCGCCTTGCTCTTCTCGTTTCTTTGTCTCTATGGAGTTTTTGTTTCTCTCTTGTTTTCAGGAGAAAGAGCAGCGAGACATACGCGAAGATGCGTCGTCGCCTTCCTCGTTCTAGCTTGCTTCTCAGCAGAGCTTGTCTGCCTGTCTGTCTGTCTTTCGTGGAAGTATCCTTCTGTTTGGTGCGGGCGTGATAGACGGTGTGTGTGTCGGTGTGTGTGCGTGAGCGTGTGTGTGTGTGTGTTCAGTTCCATCTCAGAATAGGGTTGGTAGTGTGTAGTTTGAATCCCTGGGAACAAGAAAGGATCTGTAGTAAGACTGCGACTATAGTTGCAAAATCATCCCAGCCAGCCCGCTTCGTCTGCTATCCTGCCCTCAGGTGATCCTAGCAACGAACCGCATCGAGTCCCTGGACCCTGCCCTGATCCGCCCCGGCCGCATTGACAGGAAGATCGAATTTCCAGAACCAGACACGTCAACCAAGAGACGAATCTTCCAGGTCTGTCTGTCTGTCTGTCTGTCTGTCTGAGGGAGAAGAAGAAGAAACATATAGTCTGTCTGTCTGTCTGTCTGTCTGGAAGCGATTCGGAAAAAGTGAAGTGAAAAAAAGACGATATTGCTATAGTCTGTCTCTCTGGCAAAGAGGATGTTGGATCGGGGGGGTGTCCCATTCCTTTTGTGTATGTGTGAGAATGGGCGTGTTGCACGCTTGTGGTGGTTTTGTCTGTGTGTGTTCGGAAACTGTATTTTCAGTCTCCCTCCGTGTTCTCAAGAAAGAGAAAGCGGACGATACAGGAGAGCCGGGGCCAGAGCACAAAAAACGAAACGCAGTCGTGAGAGACTGTTTGAGTGAGAGAGAGAGTGAGTGATTGAGTGAGTGTGAGTGAGTGATTGAGTGAGTGAGAGAGAGTGAATGAGTGAGTGAGAGTGAGAGATTGAGTGTGTGTGTTTGTGTGTGCGCAGATCCACACTTCGAAGATGTCCCTGGGTGAGGATGTGGACCTGGAGGAGTTCGTGATGGCAAAGGACGAACTGTCGGGGGCAGACATCAAGGCAGTCTGCACGGAGGCGGGCCTGCTGGCTCTCCGCGAGAGGCGAATGAAGGTCACGCAGGAAGGTCAGTCGGTGGATGGGTAGGCTGGCTGGAGGGCCTGATGGGTGAATGAATGTACAAAGAGAAGAGCCCGATGGATTCTGGCTTTTAGGAAAATTTCATTCTTTTCAGGAAAGGAAGACGGGGAGGTGGGAAAGAAGGGGGGGATCTGTTTTTTCTCCCTCCGTTTCCGTTCTCTTGATCGCTTGCCCTTCGCGTTCTCTCTCGGTGCTCTCTCTCTTTTCATCTCTCTCTCTCTCTCTCTCTCTCTCTCTGTGTGTGTGTGTGTGTGTGTGTGATCAGACCTCCGAAAGGCCAAGGAGAAGGCGCTGTACCGAAAGAAGGGGAACATCCCTGAGGGGCTCTACCTCTGATGGATGGATTCATTCCTCGTCATGAGGATCGATGGGTTGAGTTTGCCTTCTTTCCTTCTCTCTTTCTTTCTCTTGGTCGTTCCCCTCGGGAGTCCTTCTCGGGGGTCGTCCCACGCCGCTCTTGGTGTGGTGTGGTGCTGTGGGGTGGGTGTGGTTGGGGGGGACATGAAGGCAGTGAGGGAGAGAGAAATCAAAAGTGGAAAGGAGAGAGAGCGCGCGGAATGCGGACTGATCGAGGAGTGGAAAGAAGAAAAGTTTCGTTCGAGTGGATCGATCCTCCCCACATGCAGTCTTAATTCTCACCCTTCGCTTTCATGAGTCGTTTTTTCATGTTCTTTCTTGTTTCATTCGTGCAGTCGTTTAGTCAGCTGATTGCGAGCTGGCACTGCTGCCATTGTATCAAGGCGCAGGGAAGAACTGTTTCAGAAGAAGCATGCATACAGAACGAAAGACGTGTCATCAGGCAGCCAGATAGGCTGGTATGCAGTTTATAGCTGAAGGAGCTGAACCATGAGGCTAGAGCTGAACTTTTAAGCAACTCACAATATGTCATGGTTGCGGTGGTACCGTACTACTGGTACGCAATCCATTGAATCAAACTAAGAATAGATGTACTCACAATATGTCATGGTTGCAGTGGTACGCAATCCATTGAATCAAACTAAGAATAAATGTAATAAAGTACTGGATGAAGTGGTTCGTTAATTTATATATTATGTAGGGATGTGTAGGGTGAGATGGTGAAGCGTGTGTTTTTTTTGTGTGTGAATGAGAGTGTGAGCCGAGCGTGGACGTCGGCCTTGGCGAGCGGGCAGATGTAGGGCCTGTACGAGGCGCCGCCGCTGGGCTGGCGGGAGACTCAGTCGTTTGACGGGCTGCTCACACGGAGTATGGGCGCGGGATCGATGAACGCGTGCGTCGGTGTACAGAATCAGTGATTAATACACAAAGTGATGCATTTGTTCTATGCCAAGCAGAAGAAACTCTGGAAGCAATATGATTGGCATGAGTGGTTACTATCAGAAACTCTAAGATGGAACTCCCTCTAAGAATGTTTGTTCAGGAATCTCTCTGTCTAGCCCACCACACTGCTAGCCTCGTAGTTACCTAGCACGATAGCCTCGTATGCAGCTAACATATTACTTATTTTATTTACTTAATTGTGGTTTAGTATAAAGTCTCCGAAACGAGAGACAAATGTTATGACAAATGGCAACATGGTCAAGTCTGTTCAGACAGACAAACTACAGTGTCTTTACTGAAAATGCACTAGTACTTTTACGGTATATACTAGTTTAGTACTAGTGTTCACATAGTAAAAAATTAGTATCTGCCTAGTATTACTAAAATTTTTGTCAGTAATTTTTTAGCAATGCTAAAAAAATTCTCTGTATTTTTATAGTAACAATTTTACTATTTATTTAGTAATGCTTAAAAAAGGAGTAATGATTGTCATCATAATTTTTAGTAATAATCGATATAACCGTCAATGTTTGCATCAACCTAGGCATCAACATGATGATCGACAACATCGAATATATTTCGCGCTCTATCCTCAAGCTGCTCTGCATAGAAAAGGCTGTTCAACGGATGAAGTAAAAACTCTTTTTCTTCTTATCTGAATTTGTTGGATGCTGCTAGAAAACCGGTGCAAGCAACCCACAGAGTGATGTGGAATGCTGGGAGCACAGCAGAAATGGCTTTAATATATGAACATACGTATAAAATTCAATTAAATCGATACGGTGAGCCGGCTGGACCAGACAATCAATCAAGCTTCCATACATGTATTTTGCTTTATTGTTTGCTCCCCATCTACCCCCTGGCCCTTCCCATTCATGCAGTGCTTTCGCCAAAGCGACCATCCCATTTGGAGTAAACTGCCGGCTGATGGACTAAACTGCCACTTTATATCAATTCACTTTACAGTGAACGTTACTAAGTAAAAAAATAGTACACACTGTGTAAAATATTCAAATTTTACTAAGTATTTTTTTTTAAATACTAAAATTTTACTAAGAAAAAAAATATTAATACTAAAAAAATACTAAGTATATTTTAGTATATACCCAGCTTTCACTAGTTCATGTTAAGTAAATTAACCTACTGTAGTTTATCTGCTTTTACAAATCTAACAGTGAAATCTTGCATGCAGTTGTAGATAAAAGAAGTAAACCGCCCTAGATCGCAAAGCCGAAGTAGCTTAGCCTGCTTCCGCGTGAGTATGAACCACCACCCTGCTAGCTTTGGTGACAGATGGACGTAGCAGGAAAGCCCTAGGGCGGAACATATCAATCAATCAATCAATCAATCAAATCAAACCACCCAGGTCTACCCTCCAAATTCACCCTCCCTAAGCATAGGCTATACTGTGCTGTTAGGAGATGTTAGGAATAAGCAACTTAGTTTGGTTATCGAGGTGGCCGCAAAGGCGGCCATTAGGCCGCTCAGTAACCATTTTCATGGTTACGGTAATCCTGCAGAGTCATATTGATTACCGTTGTTTCAGTAACCAAAACAGTGGTAATCGTTTTTTTAAATAAAAAAAATTAGTGGGTAAATCGAGTACCAAAGATAGATTTTAATTTTTAAATTATTGGAAAGTTCTTTTATGTTTAGAAATATATGTAAGTATGTGTAAGTTAAAGTCAAGTTCTTAATATTATAGAAACAACTTATAAATAAAAAAAGTTTAAAAATGATCTTTTTTATGTCATACTGTACTCGTACACAGTTTTTAAAGATGCGTTTCTCCTATATTAGATCTCGATGTAACACATTTGTGGGCAGAAACAGCCAGATTACCGCGGTAGTGGTAATCCCCTCAGACCCCCCTCGTTACTAAGTTTTAGTTACCAATTTAATGGTAACCAAAAGCTTTCTGAAAAAGGCCGGTAGTTACTCTTAACAGCATAGTGTAGGCCATAGGCTGAAGCTAAAAGCCTACTAGCTAAAAGCTTAACAACCATACGAGAGCTCTTCTAAGCTCTTCTGGAGTTGTCAGTGTGGGGCAGTGAAAATGTCAATCCGTACGGTCGTGCAAGCTCACGTAGCAAGAACGTACAGAGTGACAAAACTTGCATGCATGTGTTGTCCGTACGTGTCAGCGTACTCTTTGCGTGCACTCTGACCTTTTGATAATTCAGAGATGAAATGCATGCATAGTAATACAAAACATGTCAGAATGATCCAATTGAGAGAAACCGTACGATCTGAAGAATCCGAATAACAGACTAATACATAATGTTATAACTCCTCTAATTCGTGGCACTGGAGCTGATGCGTCTGAGGCTAGGCTCTATCCGTAGATAGAAGCGAGGTTCTAGGTCTACACACCAACATTTGGTTGCTTTCCATCCAGGCGATTACTGTCGTTCTTTCTTTCTGAAACGTTGTTGAAATGTCTTCGTCTTCACACGTTGCACAGACTCCGAAACAGACAGAAGGAGCATCTGGCTCAGGTGAAAACAGAGAGTTGGCAGATAGTGCTGGCCAGGAAGAAAGAAGAGTAAAGAATCTGTTTCTGGGCATGAATGGTCCGGGACTAAATGGAACGCTCTCTGCTCCCAGCAGCAGAGGCATCTTTTCCGGTGACCAGCCGTCTGTTGCCAAGCAACAGATTGTTTCGAAGAGAGACCTGCGTGTACCCAAGTTCTTCAAGAAGGCTGGATACCCTCGTTGGCGCAAGAAGATGAAGTTCTTTACCAGTGAGGCGGCTGATGCTCTAGACTACGACTCGGACACCGTCAGTCGAGCAACAAAGAAGAAATATAACAACGTGATGCTTCGAGCGCTGGTCGAAGCAGGCGATGACGATGAACAGTTTTTCAACATCGTGGACGCGGCAACTGAGGTGCTACACGCCACGTACAAGACCGTGTTGGCGGCGTTGGACAAGTTCTATGGCAGGGGCGTTGTCACCGAGTTGGTGTCTGTATTGCTCTCCCTTATTAAGTTCAGCACCGACACGGAGACGGATCCGATTACGCGTCTGACTAAGTTTGATGAAAGGCAGAGCAAGGTCATGAAGTAGAACTACGCCACTGATGGATTCTTGCAGCTTATCATCTTTGCTGCTGGACTCGAACGTGAAGATCAGGAGAAGATCTGGCGACTCGTTAGTACGTACTACGAGAGAACTGGGGACCTCCCATCCCTGGAAGACCTGAGAAGTGAGGTGGAAGCAATGGGTACTACCAGAGCCGCAGCCAGGGGTGGAGCAGTGATAAAAGAAAAAATGAAACTCGAAGAAGTGGGTATGGAATTCTCAGGTGCAGTGATTCGCAGGGGGCCGAAAATATAAAGGCAGGTGGTGCCTTCGAAAGACAGAGAAGAGACAGATGATGAAGAGAAGGGACTCGGTCCTATGTGTTTTTGATGTGGACATTTCGGGCACACCCGCCCTGACTGTACTATGTCTACCGAGGAGCTGATTACCAAGGCAGCCAGAGATAAGAAGGCCGCAGCCGCCTTGTTTAAAAAGAAGGAAAAGAAGGAGAAGAAGGGAGAAACTCAAAATGCAAAGACAGCTTCTGTCCGTAGGTCTGATAACCAGTCAGACTACTCCATCTGGGATGGCTACAACTCATACGGAGAGTCGGACATCTCCGAAGCCTGCAGTACTTTCTGAAGTGAAGAATGGGGGGTGTCTGTCTGATTGACTAAGGAGAAGAACTGAAACAGAAAGATTCAGAAATTTAATTTGATGGGGGGTGTTAAAGTAAAGTCTGACAGATCAATTGTGTTGATTATTTGAATCTTTCTTTCAATTTGACTTCTGTTATTGATTCTTTCATGGAGAGTGACTGTCTTTCGACCTGAAATTGTGGGTCGCTTGCGTATGTGTATAATACAATTGATGACTACGTATACCGCGTATCAGTTGTGCATCTACTGTCTGATTGTGCTTGTGTATGTTATCTTTTTACATAAATGTGCATTGCTACAAAACGGTACAAAGTTTGAATCATTTTGAATTCTGTCTGCTCGTTCATCCTTTCAAGATTGATGAAACTCGGGGGGTGATTGTCACTGTGGGGCAGTGAAAATGTCAATCCGTACGGTCATGCAAGCTCACGTAGCAAGAACGTACAGAGTGACAAAACTTGCATGCATGTGTTGTCCGTACGTGTCAGCGTACTCTTTGCGTGCACTCTGACCTTTTGATAATTCAGAGATGAAATGCATGCATAGTAATATAAAATATGTCAGAATGATCCAATTGAGAGAAACCGTACGATCTGAAGAATCTAAATAACAGACCAATACATAATGTTATAACTCCTCTGATTCGTGGTACTGGAGCTGATGCGTCTGAGGCTAGGCTCTATCCGTAGATAGGAGCGAGGTTCTAGGTCTACACACCAACATTTTAGTATGTGTAAGTTAAAGTCAAGTTCTTAATATTATAGAAACAACTTATAAACAAAAAAAGTTTAAAAATGATCTTTTTTATGTTATACTGTACTCGTACACAGTTTTTAAAGATGCGTTTCTCCTATATTAGACCTCGATGTAACACATTTGTGGGCAGAAACAGCCAGATTACCGTGGTAGTGGTAATCCCCTCAGACCCCCCTAGTTACCAAGTTTTAGTTACCAATTTGATGGTAACCAAAAGCTTTCTAAAAAAGGCCGGTAGTTACTCTTAACAGCATAGTGTAGGCCATAGGCTGAAGCTAAAAGCCTACTAGCTAAAAGCTTAACAACCATACGAGAGCTCTTCTAAGCTCTTCTGGAGTTGCATAGTACTATTATGATATTAGAGAACTCAGGTTAGAATAGGATGGGATACAATAGGATTAATGTCTGGAGGATTGGCCTCCTGCTAACTATTGTTTTTTCTCTATTATTCGAAATGTTTCGAAAATCTCTTTTCTGTTTATCATAGTTTATCGTCTTCTTAAGAAAAAATCGGTTTCAATAAGTCGTTCATGTCAACTTCATGAAAAATATTTTTAATTGTAGTTTCTATAATGGTGATCCTCTTATTTCGTTTTAGGAGTATTTAGGGGACGTGGCATGTATAACAAAACTATGGTAGTTCATCTCTTTCCTCAGCGCACTTAAGCGTACTAAGCGCAGTGAAAGGAACTAAATCAAGGGAACAAAAAAAAAACTAGGCAATCTCGAGAACCTTTCAGGAGCGAAAAAGAAGAAGAAAATTAAATTTCTGAGAGAGTATGAGATGAATGAATTTTCAATGAAAAGGTTAGTCAGTGAGACTGCCTTCAGACATCTCCAAATATCTCTAAATGGCCTAAGCAAGACCCTCAATCATCATGTTTTAGGCCTCTTGGTCTGGACGCACAAACTTTCCCGCTTGCTCGATCACCATGCATAAACACACCATGCATAAACCATCGCGCACGAATGCGCGCGAACAAACCTGTCGACCTAACTGAGATCGGTTGAAGTTTTGTACAGATGATGGGCAATCGGTAATAGTGTTGTTCGATTGTGTTCGATTGTTCACTGAATCACGCTGCAACTGAGACATTCAGACCGACTCATACACTGGTTACTCATATAGAGGAACGATGCCGAAAGCGGCTGTTGTCTAGCTGTGAATTCTGCTTCGTTCAGTCGTGACTGTTGTTCTTGTTGAGCACCGTGCGAGCACGGCCAGACGTACGTGGCGAGACCTTTCTCTCCGTCCTCTCTGCGCCTTTCTCCCAAACTTTATTGGATTTTTCCCGAAGCTTCCCGTGCGTATGTCATTAAAGAGCTTCCATACCGTCTTGTGCGGGATCGGCCTGCGATGTGTCTTATTTTACGGTCTCGACGTTATTTTTTCAGAGACCGCCGTGCGGCTGGCGACACCTGCTGCCGATCTGCACCCGAGTTCGTGGAAGTCTGCACCCATTTCTTCCTTTGTAGGTTCAAGAGCATTCTTTGCACCAGCCCAACGAAGGGCGCCGCCAGAAGTATCTTCAAGGCTGCGACTGTCCTCCATCAGTAGAGACGGCCCCAATTTCCAGCCGTCTCCGTCTCCTATTCGAAAAGGGAGTCAGGCACCCATCGATCTGGACGACATAGACGGGGTTGCAGACGCGCGTCCCGCAAGACAGGATTTTTCATCTTCGGAAGACGAGGATGGCCCTCTCTCCAAAGACGTACAGTTTGGTTTGTCGGGGGGTAGGCGCGATGCCGGGTTCAGAAGACGGGGAGTGGTCATTCAGAAGGAGATGGGGGAGGAGCCACAAGGAGGAGACGGAAACGTCGGGTGGGGCATTGAGAAAGTTAGCAGCCCACCAGCACACACCCCACCCCACCCGTACCCACCCCCCAACGCCCCCCCAGCCCCCCCCCGCCAGAGGTCCCCGGAGAGAGGGGGAGATAGGCAAGGTGAGAGAGTTGCCCCCCGCTTCTGCAGTGACTGCGGTAAGAGACTGGTGAGCAACGCAAAGTTTTGCTCTTCCTGCGGAGTCCCTGTGCGTCTTCCGGCTGGCCGTGTGTCTGGGGGTAGGAGCATGTCTTGGGGGGGGGTTCAAAGACCGGCAGGCAGAACCTCTGCTCAAAGCAAAAGGGGAAACTTTAAAGGGGGGGGGCTTGATTCGGACTTCCACGGCACCTCTACAGCGTCCTTCACGGCCCGCATATCGTTGACCGGCAAGAAAGGAGACTGGAGGGGGGCGCTGGAAGTATTTGATGAGATGAAGCAAAGAGGAGTGCAGCCGAACACAATCACGTACAGTGCATTGATGAATTCACTGAGGAAAGCCCCAGGGGGCAGTCAGTGGGAGAAAGCGTTGGAGGTTTTTGATGAGATGAAGCAAAAAGGAGTGCAGCCGGACACAATCACGTACAGTTCACTGATAAGTGTAATGGAGAAAGCCCCAAAGGGCAGTCAGTGGGAGAAAGCGCTGGAGGTTTTTGATGAGATGAAGCAAAGAGGATTGCGGCCGGACACACTCACGTACTGTGCACTGATAAGTGTAATGGAGAAAGCCCCAGGGGGCAGTCAGTGGGAGAAAGCGCTGGAGGTTTTTGATGGGATGAAGCAAAGAGGAGTGCAGCCGGACACAATCACGTACAGTACACTGATTCGTGTAATGGAGAAAGCCCCAGGGGGCAGTCAGTGGGAGAAAGCGTTGGAGGTTTTTGATGAGATGAAGCAAAGAAGAGTGCAGCCGGACACAATCACGTACCGTGCGCTGATTCGTGTAATGGAGAAAGCCCCAGGGGGCAGTCAGTGGGAGAAAGCGTTGGAGGTTTTTGATGAGATGAAGCAAAGAGGAGTGCAGCCGGACACAATCACGTACACTAAACTGATTCGTGTAATGGAGAAAGCCCCAGGGGGCAGTCAGTGGGAGAAAGCGCTGGAGGTTTTTGATGAGATGAAGAACAAAGGAGTGCAGCCGGACACAATCACGTACTGTGCACTGATAAGTGTAATGGAGAAAGCCCCAGGGGGCAGTCAGTGGGAGAAAGCGTTGGAGGTTTTTGATGAGATGAAGCAAAGAGGAGCGCAGCGGGACACAATCACGTACCGTGCGCTGATAAGTGTAATGGAGAAAGCCCCAGGGGGCAGTCAGTGGGAGAAAGCGCTGGAGGTTTTTGATGAGATGAAGCAAAGAAGAGTGCAGCCGGACACAATCACGTACCGTGCGCTGATTCGTGTAATGGAGAAAGCCCCAGGGGGCAGTCAGTGGGAGAAAGCGCTGGAGGTTTTTGATGAGATGAAGCAAAGAGGAGTGCAGCCCAATGAGGTCACGTTTAATGCACTGATTACTCTAATCTCAAAAAGCCCCGGAGACGGTCAGAGGGAGAAAGCAATGCAAATCTTTCATGAGATGAAACAAAGGGGATTTGAAACTAACAAGATCAATCACAGTTTGTTGATCAGTGCAATGAACAAAGGCTTTCGATTCTTATGAGTTTAGAAAACGTCTACCACTGGTTCAAGATCGAATTGAGAGAGACAAGTTAGGAAACAAGCTAGGAAACAAGATTTTTTACTAGTTTTTTTATCAATCTTCATATATAACAGCATTCACCCTAATAACTGTTTCAATTCAACTCAACTCAATTTAATTCATAATCAAGATAATTTGGAGCTATAAAGATCTTTAAAATGCCTTTCAAGAGTTAAGTTTTGTTAAGTTGGAGCTCTAAACTGGACATTTAAAGCACATCATGATGTGTGATGACCGATCTACAAGTTATCATAATGATTAGGAAGTTTTATCTATAGCGGTACTGGCTAGACAGCCCAGACTTACCTCAATTAAACTTGTGGATTATGTTAAAATTCCGGGCTTTGTTTAAAGTTATTTAGAAAAGGTTATACTAGAAGTTATAAACGTTTGAAATAAAAAAACTGCATGCATTATGATGCTGCGGCAGCTGCGCACATTGCGAGCAAATGTGTGATCGTGCGTGATCTTGCTGTGCCTAGTGCTAGGCGGGTCTCTAGGCAGGTCTGCCTTGTCTGTGCGTAAAACAGGACAGACTTGTCTCGTATTATACAGTATCTTGCAGATAGAGAAAATCAATCATATAGCTGCACTGAAATTTCTGCGACATATGATCAACATGATTGAAGTCACCATGCTAGTTCAGGACCTTGAGGTGAACACACTTCCTAGCACAGTTTTAGACTGTAGAGCTAGGTTACGTTCTAGAGTGACAATCTTTTTATTCCACCATGTATGCAGCTAGAAACTTTAAGGAATTTTACCAGATAATCACCCACTGACTCATCCAAATAGTCACACAGTTTCTAGAAAAGGAGTTATGTAAGCTGCGTACGGTACTAGAGGCTCAATTACGATAAGCGTAGATCGTAGGCAGACTCACATTAAAGTATGACCTAGCAGAGTCAATCTGTTGATCCACTATTCAGACCAGCCAACACGATGATCGAGAGACTAACACAGAACAACTTTCGCATGCAAGGTCAGACGTCACTTTATTCAGACTGAGCGCACGCGGTATTGCGAGGTCGGCGGCAACGGATCAGTCTTTTCCCTCTCGTACTTTTTCAAGAAGGAGACATTGATCACATTGTGTGTCCGTACGCCTGCGGGGAAAATGAGCTCATATACGTTGTCGTGTATCTTTCTTTCTACCTCAAAAGGTCCATAATATACCGGCTCGAGTTTCCTCACTATTCCTCCTGGCTTTCTATCTCTTTTGAAGTAAGAATTATGGATAAGTACATAGTCTCCAAGCTCGAAAGATACTTCCCTCCTGTGTGGATCTACTTATTATGCCATCTGCTCTCTTACCTTCTGCAATCTCTCTTTTGCTCTCATAATTTCTGCCTCTCTGGCGTCTGCGAATTCTGCTAAGAATTCTGCTGCTGAAGGGCAGAAAGATTTCGTTCGTACAGAGACAGAAGGCAGACGAATGGGATCGCGGCCGTACAGAAAATGGAATGGAGAATGCTGAGAGCTGAATGAACTGAATCGCGATATGCAAACTGACACACAGCCAACCACTTCGGCCAGTCTGACTGGTGTTCATCCACAAAACAGCGCAGCATTTGCTCAATCATCTGATTGTCTCTCTCTGTCTGTCCATCCGACTGTGGATGCCCTCTCATGTTCATATTCAATTTTGTCTTCCACAGTCGAGCAAGCTCCTGCCAAAAAGCAGAAAGGAAACGAGGATCACGATCACTCACCACTGATTGAAGCATCCCGTACTCGAGGATCACTCGTTCAAAGACTGCCTCTGCCGTCCCCTCTGCCGTGATTCCTGAGGAGACTGCAATGAAGCAAGGAGCTTTGGACAGACGATCGACAACAGAGAGAATTCCATCCACCCATTCACTCTTATACAACATCCTTGGGAGTCCAAATACAAAATTAAGAGAGAATGACTGAAATACAAATTCAGGAATTGGAAGTGGATGCAGGAGGCCTTGCTGCTTCTCTGTCGGTCTCTTCCCTCTCTAGCAAATGTCACATTTCTTCACATACTGCTGGACCAACACATACATATATGGCCAGACTGAGTAGAAAGAGCCAGCCAGTTTCAGATAAGTTTTCTCTTCCCCCAAATATCCCCCCACGGCTGTGTCATGGTATTCATAAATCAGATTTTTCTGTAGCCTTTCTGTCGGGACTGCTAGTCGATCGTTGAAGAAAAGCAGTCCGTCTTCCATATGAAAAGGTTGCACTCTCAGCCGTAGTCACAGAGGCACTCCTTTCTCAGGATGCTCCACTGCTTCCTTTATTTCCCTCCAGAACTGTTCCTCCTCATACCTCTTTCTTATCTTCCCCAAGAACTCTTCATCTGGCTGCACATACACTTCATTCAAGAGAAGCTCACAGATGTCTTTTCTCTCTTCCTGCACCTCTTTCGTCTGTGCGGCCAACCCAGGCACCCTGCTTAATGCATCAGCCACCCTGTTTCGCGCACCCGGGACGTACCGAGGTATAATCCCGAGCTCATGAAACATCAAGACGAACCTGCGCATACGTAGAGACATCAGGGTGCGGTCAGCAGACACATTCACATATCTTAAAAACTCATGATCCGACCACACCTTGGTTGTATGACTCACGTATGGTCTCCACGTCTTCACTACAAAAATACACCCCAGAAATTCTTTCTCTCTAATGTGATACTTCAATTCTGCTGGGCTCATACGATGAGAAGCAAAAGCACACGGATGCAAGTAACCTATCTCCGGATTCTTTTGCATCAAAGCGGCACCCAAGGTCTCAGTCGATTCGCATGCGTCCACAAAGATTTCAAATGGGCAGGCGGGATCGGGAATGAATAATTCAACCGTATTTCTGACTGCTTCTTTCAGTGCTTGAAAACTTCTCTCTTCTTTTTCTCCCCACTCAAACACCTGCTTTGCTTTTAACAAAGCATAGAGAGGTCCCGCTTTCTCACTAAAACGGGGAACAAATTTCCTCACCCAATTTGTAAACCCCAAGAAAGAGAGCACATCCTTTCTGTTCTTCAGGGTCGGCCACTTGTTGACTGCCTCTGTTTTGCTGACCTCTGGTCGAACCCCGGTCCTAGAAATTCTCAAGCCCAGAAAGGTCACCTCACTCTGCATGAAGTGGCACTTTGAGAGCTTAGCATACAGATTGTTCTCACGGAGCAAACTCAGGACAGTGCGAATATGTTTTTTGTGCTCCTCCCTAGTGCGTAAATAAATGAGGATGTCATCCAGAAACACCGAAACGAAACGATCGAGACAGGATCGAAGAGCAAATTGAATCAGCCTCATCGCAGAAGGTGGCGCGTTCGTCAAACCGAAAGAAACGACCAGCCACTCAAAAGAGCCATATCGTGTTGTGAAGGCTGTCTTGGGGATGTCTTCCTCCCTGACTCTCATTTGGTAATGGTACTGACGTAGATCTAGAGTCATAAAAAATCGTGCCCCATGGAGTTGATCGATTAATTCCTGTGGATGAGGGAGTGAATGCTTATCTTTTATTGTGATGCGATTCAAGCCTGTGTAATCGCAACACATCCTCATATCTTTCTTTTATATGAAAAGAACAGGAGCAGCATAAGGAGAAGCAGACGGTCGAATGAATCCTTGTTCAAAATATATGTCTAGCTGTCTCCTCAGCTTATCTGTCTCTCCTACTGACAATCGGTAAGGTGGACGCGCAGAAGGTGAATGATCAGGCTCAAGTTCAATTTTGAAGTCCAAATGAGGACCTCTGGACGGTGGCAGATGAGAAAGTCGATCAAGGAAAAGAGACGCATGATCTGCCATAATTTCTTTCACATCACGAGGCACCTCTGGATCTGGTCGATTGAGAAATGCACGCACTTCAGAAAGATCAGAAGAAGAATAGACAGGATGATCAGAAGAAAGAGAAGAAAGAAAGTCAGACCCATGAATCCCCTCATCATCCATTCTTCCCTTTCTATTCCCCCCCAATTCACTCACTTCAGTTGTCTGCACTTCGCACTCCTCCTGTGCAGGTGGTTATGGGCGCACCGTCTCCATGTATACGATATGAAACGGCGCTTCCCTCTTGATGCAACGTCTAGCCTGCGTAGGATTCAAAAAAGGAGAGCAATTTTTGACTTTCTTGTACCCTCCTTTCAAAATCATTTCACGGCATTTGAAAGAGAACCGAAGAGACCGAGTTGGATGGTTGAGCTCGACATTGTATGCGTCACTCCATTTTCGACCGAGGATCACGTCATAGCCATCCAGGTCAGCAAGCAATGCACCCACAATTTCTGAATACCCCTATATACGCAGAGGCACTTGAGGTGTATACTTACTGACCGTAGCGTCTAGTCTCCCATTCTCCTTCACCGCCATCCGACATCTCATAGGGGTCGAAAACCTGCAAATATGGAGCTGCCGATTGTGTGCAAACTTGCTATCAATAAAAATGTCATCAGCTCCATTATCATAAAACACTTTGACTGGACTACCCGCAATTGTGCCTTAATAGACAAATCCCTCTCTGTAACTTTCATCACCATCATCCTCTTCTTCCTCCCTCGACCCCGCACCTTCTTCCTCAATATTTCTTATTTCTTTCTCAACTTTTCTACGTATCTCAGGTTCCCGAGGAACTACGACGCGATCATCCTCTCTCCGGCTAGGAATCGTTCTCACTCCCGCCATTCGTCTGGGTCCTACCCGACGTGCTGGTTGTGACCCCCGAGGCGGTGAAAACGTTCGCCGACCAAACGATGGAGTGTCGCTGAAGGTACGCCCCTGTCCCTCCGAAGGAACATTGCTTCCGAACCCCCTGCCTGGCTGACGAGTCTCCTCCCTCCCCCCCGATACAGAGGGCGACCCAGAAGGAGAAGGGTATCGAGCCCCTTTATAGTATCTGCAAGGAAGAGAGCTTTCTCGTCAAAACTCGGGAAACCAGGCTGCTCGCTGTGGAGGTTCCCGCCATCCTCCGAATGGGGATGTGTACATGGCGCGTGCTTGCGGGGGACCGCGTAACCCATTCCAGCACTACCTCATCTAGTGATTGGAATCACCACACCGGAGGCAAAGTCCCCGTCTCCATCTTTCCTCCCACAGGGCCTGGGGCAATCTGGGGTCGCAAAGCAGCATGCCACGACGCACCCCACAGAGTTCCATCGGAGCCGGTCCAGTTAGGTCAATCGGTGGAGACCCCCCTGGAATCGGTCCTGCCCCTTTGGCCCACTTTCCTCCCCGAGCTGATGCCTGTTGAAGCAAGGCCTCGTTGTCCAAGGCCTTCTCCATGGCCTCCTGCAGAGTCTGTGGCTCCTGCCTGTTGGTCTGAAACATAACGGCAGGTAGCAAACCTTCGATGTAGCTGTTGAGGAGGTCCCACTCACTCGTCCCTGCCTTTTTCAGCTTCAAAGCCTCGACATCGAACTTGTTATTGTAGTCGCTGACAGTTCTAGTGCACCTGAGGATTGCGATCTTCTTTTTTGCTGCCCTGCAGACGTGTTTGTCTCTGTATCGACAAAGCAATGTGTCTTTCAAGGCAGGCCAGTCGCGAAACCCAATGCCGTCCTCCAATTTTACCAAGTCAAACCAGTCCTTGAGTTCAGGGCTTAAGTAAGACTTGGCCAGACCGAGTTAACATTCCGGAGCGGTCTGAGCATTCGTAAACCAGTCCTCTATGTCAGTGCACCACCTTTCCACTTTCTCTCGCACTCCCGTAAAGACATCCGGATTCTTTAGTATAGTCTTGGAAACTTGTTTTCGAACTTCAAGCACCTGAGGAGGTAGACCACCCTGTCCGCCTCCAAACAACATACCGTCTCCTTGTACATCCATCGGCTGCTAGACTGCCGCAGCAGCTTGCTCCATCTGTCTTTGCTGCAGTTCCGCCAGTATCTGCCCTTGCTGCTGCTGGGTCTACTAGACTGCGGTGAGGCCCTGTTGAACTTGTAGCAGAGTCATACCTACCTCCGCCTGGAACTGTTCAAAAGATATCAAGAAAGAAAATCAAAATGGGCAAAGATTTGTCCCTTCGCCGAACCAGCTCTGTACTACCAGACTGTAAGCTGCGTACGGTACTAGAGGCTCAATTACGATAAGCGTAGATCGTAGGCAGACTCACATTAAAGTATGACTTAGCAGAGTCAATCTGTTGATCCACTATTCAGACCAGCCAACACCATGATCGAGAGACTGGCACAGAACAACTTTCGCACGCAAGGTCAGACGTCACTTTATTCAGACTGAGCGCATGCGGCATTGCGAGGTCGGTGGCAGCTCTAGCGCAGCGCAATGCTCGTGACAGGCCTACAAGTTAACTCTAAAGTCTATAACCGTCGGTCTTGTATGGCGGGCTCCCTAGCGAGCTCCAGCCCGGTGGCTGAAACTTAGCCTGGAAGCGCTATGCAAAAAGCTTCGGTGGCGGTCTTTCCAAATTTTTATTTTTGAAGATTTGAATATCTCTAATAGAATTTTGAAGATCTGCAATCGGTCTTACATAAAAATCGCATGTAATTTTATGGATATTACTTTTGTAAATTTGACATTGAATATTGAATTACTTATGTTTTAAACGATCTTTAAGCCAGTTTTTAAGCTACTAGGCTAGCTACTAGGAAGTTTTATCTAACATTACCAGCTAAACTAAGGATTACGTTATTTGTACGTGGATTACGTTCCCAAGCTTCAATTGTTTAAAATCATTCCATGTTTTAAAAGCATTATAAGACGGATATGTAAAATTCTTAAAACTTAAAAACTGGTCATTTCTTTTAAATTTCTTTATCTTTCTTTCCCTTAGCTTTGCTACTGTATTAAACATACACTTACATACATACACTCATCAAGGCTGTCATTCTAGCTGTCATCTTACTTTCAAATTGTTTGCTTGCTTTACATCATTCCCTTTTGTCTGCCCTTCTTCTTCCTTTTCTTTTTTTTCTTATTCTCTTTTGCTGTTTTTGCTTCATCCACGGGCCACGGACAGTTCTTCTACAATGGCTGCACCTACCAGGCCTGGGGTTAAGAATAGTCTTTGCGGAGCAGCCTCAGTTCGTTCATGCACCCATTCAGTCTAGGTAGACTTCCCGTTTGTCGCTCTGGTGGTCACACCAAGAAATGCAAGGTCGTCTTTCAAATATGCCAGACTCCTCTGATTTGGCTGAAAAGCGACCCTTTTAGCCAACCAGCCACAGCGAGAGGAACATGAATGTAATGGCGATTGCATGACCATTTCGGATCTGGGCCTAGATCTGGGCTATTTATAATTCTACAGCTTTAGATGCCGTCCAAATGTACAGTGCCCCCTCTAGTGAGTTTTAAACGTGAGCCTCCGAATAGTCAAAAGGCATAGAGTCAACAACAGAACACAAAGGGAGACGGTGAAGTAATTGACCTGCTGCAAATTAAAACAAAAAGCCACCTAGCTGTCCGTCTCCTTTCCTTCCCCTCTTCTCTTCTTCTCCTCCTCAGGCTGCCCCTCTCCCTCCTTGCCGCCCCCCCCGCCCTCCATAAAAACAGCGGCAGCAACAGGTCGAAGCGTCCACGGGGGGGGGCCTCTATCACCACGTCCCCCGGGCCGGCGTTCATCGGGTTGGACTCCGAAGGTGTACCACTACCCTGTGTCGTGACTGCCTCAGGCTCTGAGTCATCCTCCCCCGGGCCCCCCCCCTGGTTCTTCACCAAGTCCTGCAGTTCCTTCAATTGCTCTGTCTCTCGGGATGTCCACACTTCTCTCTCGAGATGACGAAGAAGAGGTCTGCTGTTGTCACTTTTCCTTTCACCGCTTCGACACATACGGCAGGAGTTAATGTACTGGATGTCTGTCTTTCCCACCTTGAGTGTGGCTTGTGCACCTGGTTGGACGAGACACTTGGCATGGAAAAGGTGGGAGCAGAGGTTCCATTCTGCAAGGACGTCTCCGGCGTTCATTCTTTCGAAGCAGTTAAATCGCACAGCTGCACAACACGGCCTCAGCCGCCGCGAGGAGGCGGCGGTGGGTACATCTCATCTGCCAAGTCGTTCGGCAGTTGGCGGAGTTGGTAGGTTGGCCAAAGAGGGGGGCCGGGGAGTCCAACGTGATCTCCGCAATTTGTTGGCCCCAGCAGGAGTTCGATTGGCGCGTGATTTAATTTCCTGCTGGCCTGACCCTCCTCCTCATAAAGTCCGTTCTCGTGTGTGCCTCCAAAGAGTGCTCGGGGGGGTCCATGCATCCCCCCCAAAATGATATCATCATTATCCTCTCCTTCCTCCTCTCCCTTCCCCGCTCCTTTCTCCTTCCCTTTCCCTTTTCCATTTCCATTCCCCCTCTCTCCTCGTTTCTCGCCTTCATCCTTCCCAGCGGTGGCACTATCAGGCAGAGGCTGAGAAACAGGCGAACCAACCCGGCCCTTCACCAGATTGAATTTCCTGGGTGCCCTGGCCTGCCTCTGCAGACACGGCCAGGGGATCATACGCAGGAAGAAGGCCTGAAGGACTCTCCTCTTCCGCATGTCCCTTTCCTCCTATTGAACTCTCACATGAAAAATGTGAGTCCGAGCTAGAGTCTCAGTCGTCATTCTGAGTGTTGTTGTTGGTCATGTGGTTGGTTTGCCGCTCCTCTCGCTGGCGCACCTCTCTCAGCTGCTGTTCGTAGAAGGCCTGCATCTGTACGTGATCCCACTGAGTCTCGCTCTGTTACCTTCGTTGCTCTGCTTCATTCACAATGGCTTGGCGTATGCATCATTGGCTGTTGCAGTGTTGCCCCGTCTAGATTCACGATCCACTCCATGTCTGCGCTCAGAACTTGTCCCGCTACTCTGAGGGGATGATTAGAGGTAAGGTGCCTTGGGAAAGATTGCCGGGAGTGGTTCCTGTGGCCCCCTTAGATGAGAGAGAGTGTTGTTTCGATCTCTCTGATTCTGCATGTCATATATTCCTATATATAAATCATTGTCTACCTCCGTGAATGCCAATGCATGCAGGATTCGACGGAGATGATATGCGTGGCCCGCCGTGCGGGGTCCGGCCATGCACTTTCGGGCCGGCCAAGGCTTGCCGCGCCATGCATCCTGCAGCTATCTGCAGCTGCATGGGGATCATGCATGCAGCTAAACTTGAAAGGTCAGCCAATGGTCAGCCACTATTCAGCCACTTGCATGGCGAGCCACAACGACTCCTTCGCTTTGGGCAGGTCCAGTATGGTCCAGTGGGTGACAGCAACTCACGCATGCGTACTGCAGGCATTTCAAACAGGAAGGAATCATCGATCTTTCAGCTGACTCCAGAATTGCACTCCACTGGCCTTCGTCACAGGTGAGTGAGTGAGTGGATGCGGAGACGATGGCTGCGGCTGAACAGACGATCTCCATTGAGGAGTTCCGAAAAATCCAGGCCCAGCTTTTAGAGCTGAAGCACATCAACTACGCACTGGAGGAGCGGTGTGTGAAGCTTCAGTCCTCTCAGGAACAGCAGGCAGGATTTGCGGGACAAGGTCGGTCTGAAGTCAACGGAGACAGTCTGACGAGGCAGGAGGAAGGGAGGAAGGGGGGGCAAGAGGCGGACGGAGGGAAATAAGGACACCAGTATCCAGTCATCTATTTTTCCGCCTTTCTGTTCCCGTTTCCATCTTTACAACTTCATACGGTCTCTTCCTTCCTCCTCGTTGAGCGCACCTCTGCAACACGACGTACCGACGAGACAGAGAGAGAGAGAAGATCCTCTTCTGGTCTTGCCCCCCGGTCTTCGGCAGGTCTCTCGGTCCCTTTTTGTTACCGGGACGATTTACGAGACGTTTTCGTGTGTGGAGACAGGCCGTGGCACCCCGACCTGATCATTGCGCCTGTATGGTTGGGATGGCCTGGCAATATATGACACACATATTGGCCATAAATGAAGGCTCTGTGTGTTGGTGTTCTGGATCGATCAACGTGATTGCTTGCAGCCGGGCGTTTCTTCAATCGAATTGGAAGTGGAGTTAGAAGGGGACACCAACAAGTAAGCAGTGCATGCGTTTACTTTCATACAGAATTCTTTTATGAAAGTAAACGTCTTCAATCGAATTGGAAGTGGAGTTAGAAGGGGACACCAACAAGTAAGCAGTGCATGCGTTTACTTTCATACAGAATTCTTTTATGAAAGTAAACGTCTTCAGTCGAATTGGAAGTGGAGTTAGAAGGGGACACCAACAAGTAAGCAGTCAAGACTGCATTTCCCCAGGGCCATCCCCTCTCAGTCTGAATCCTGCCTGCCTGCTTGCCTTTTGTCTGGATCATCTTTGTCTTCCGGCTGTGAGATCGCCGTTTCTTTCTTGTTGTCCGCGTGTGCGCGCGTGTGTATGCGTGTGCTTGCAAGGAGGAGCCTGAAAGGACTCCCGGAGGATAGAAAGCAGTCCGTTCACGTTTCTGCTTCGAATGACTGAATATTTAAAGAGCTCTCAAGGCACTGCAGCAAAGATGGAAACCCTAGGCCGACATTGAATGCACACCCACCCCAGCCAGATTATGCGCACGCAAATTTTGAATGCTCACAGGGAGAGTTTGCGAGGGACCCTCAACCTTCAGGGGGACAGTCACACCGCCTCGCCCCCCCCCACCCGAATCAGAGGGACAGAGACAGAGACGGGGACCTCGCCTACTCCTACAGTTCCTCTGCACATGCAGATGAAAGGGGGGAGGGCGGGCAGGGAGGGCAGCATGGACATGGATTCGGAGACACACACAGACAGGTGGGTGTGTCTCTTTTTTTTTTCTTCCTTTTAATTCCTTCCGGTGGGTATTTTGTCTTTCTTCCTTGATTCCTTCTTGCTCCAGCCGCTCTTTCTCTTTCCCTCCCTGATTCCTTCCTTCCCGTCGTTATTTTTTGCTCTGTCCTTGCTCCGTTCCCTGTCGGAGTGCTGCATTACCAGGAGCCTCCCTCGACAGCCGTTTGGAGGCTTCTGTGGACGTAATATGCATCTGCTTCTTCATTCATACTCATGTTCTTTGATTCTGTTCATGTTCATCATGTCTTCTTGCAGGGAGGGGAAGAGAAAGACAGCAGGGACAGGCAGACAACCCTCGAGAGGCGACTAGAGGAGGCAGACCTCCAGGCGAGACAAGCATTCGAGATGAGGTGCGCTTTGCAGGAACTGCACGTGAAGCTGCGGGAGAGGGAAACAGAACTATCGGTCCGTTGATTTATGTTGATGTTGATGTTGAGAGGACACACACTGCATTAGATGTGCATGTCTCCTCGCGCTTTTGTTCTTCAAAGCGAGTACGAGCGAGGGGCTGCGGTAAACGGGAATTTGGTGGGTCGATCAATGGCCTGTCCGTCGGTGAGACTCTCTGTCTCTGTGGGTCTATCTGTGTGTCTGTGTGAGTGTCTGTCATTAGAGCGTCCATGCGCCTTCTCTCTCCTTTGGATCTTTGTCTTTCTTTCCTTTCCGACTCTCTGAGAGTGAGAGAGAGACAAGGAAAGTCAGTGTTTGTGTCTGTGCGTCAACCGAATCAATGTTAGATCGTCTCCTTTCTCCTTGCTTTTTTTGATGAAAGTATCCTCATCGTGTCTTTCTTTCTTTTTTATTTATTCGTTTTGTCATGTTGTGTTTCCGTCCGACCTTCTGAAGGAAAGGAAGTATTGTCGTCTGTCTCTCATCTCTTCTTTTTTGTTTCGTGCAGCGTCTACGCGCAATCGTGAAGTCACAGCAGGTATGTGCATGGGTTTTTTTAGTGGGTGTGGCTTGGCATACGCGTTTGTTTGCGTTTTTTTCACTGTTCTCTGCGATCTGCTTTTCTCTCTTTGTCATTTCACGTTCCACAGAACCTTCCTTTCCTTCTCTTTGTTCGAGCGTCTACCTTTCCCCTTTTCATTCATCCTTCATCTTTTTTTGCTCCTCTCAACCCCGTATCTCTGTCTGTCTGTCCATGAAGAAAAGAAGGGAGAAGAAGAAACATATAGTCTGTCTGTCTGTCTGTCTGTGGAAGACGAAGAATATAGTCTGTCTGTCTGTCTGCAGACTGAGCGTCCTCCCCCACCGTCCCCCGGCCCAAAAGGACCCAAAACGCGTCCCCCCTCTCCCAGTCACAAGCCTCCCGTCTCTCCGTCTTCCTCCAAGGGAGGAGGGAAGGGCCTAGGGACAAAACTGGGAGGAGGAGGAGGAGAGGAGGACGCTAGTCAACAAGGGGTAGCCTTGCCGTGCGCTTCTGCTTCTTCCACTGCCCCAACCACGAAGAGCCCCACAGCGCAGCCTAGGGGAGAGGCAGAAGGGAAAAGCGAGGCAGAAAGTACTGGCAAAGGGGTGGAGAAGGAAAGAGAAAAAGACGTAAATGAAGAAGCGCAAGCCAAGGAGAAGGAAAGAGCAGATACAGCCTCTGCTGCTGCTGCTGGTGCTGTGACCGGTGATTCCCAGGGAGTTTTGAAGTCCAGTGAACAGCCCGCCTCTTCCTCCTCGTCGTGCAAACCCCCAGAAGCGCCTGAGGCTGAGAGTGCTTCCTCATCCTCGTCTTCTGCGTCTGCCGAAGTCAATGTTGCTGTGGGTGGTGGGAATATGGAGAGTCCCCCCAGATCGACGCTTTTAATTCCTCCGCATTCCCCGGGGGCGGGTGCCGGGGGGGAGTCCCCAGGTGGAGCACGAGAGGGTCACGTGGCGGCAAGAGAAGGGGAGAAGGGGAGCGGGGTCTCTGTGTCGTCCCGAGGAGGAGGAGGAAAGGGAAAAGGGGGTGGGAGCGATCGGGGGTCCTCCCCTTCCCCGAGTCGCGTGAGTGCGAGAGGAAGCCCGAGTGCGTCCTTAGAGGAGTTACGGCAACGGAATGAAGAGGTCCGTCGGTCAATGAGGAAAGAAAGTTGGAGGGAGAGGGGGGTTTTTTTCTACTCTTTCTTGCTCTCTGTGTTTGCGTTTTTGTGGGTGGCGTGTTTGTGTCCTTAGGTATCTTGTCCGTTTCATTCCTTCTGCAGTCTCTCTCCAATGTACGTGAGCAAAGGACCCGTTTTGGAGAGAGAGAAGTGGAATCTGGGCAAGCCAGTGGGGTCTTTTTTCTTTCAACGTATCGATCGTGTGTGTGGTGGTCTTTTTTCTTTCAACGTATCGATCGTGTGTGTCGTGGTCTTTTTTCTTTCAACGTATCGATCGTGTGTGTGGTGGACACAGCTGGCGTCTGCTTATTTTGTCATTCTGCACGGACGCTCGTTTGTTTTTTGGTGGTGAGTGCAGCTGACGTCCGCAGTGGCCGCGAGACAGCAGCGGGTGGACGTGTTGAGAGGCCGCATGAGACGGGCAGGGAAAGCACTTCGGAGCCTGAGGGAAGCCGCGTTGCAGGAGAGGACAGCGAGGCTGGAAGCAGGTGGGCTGCCTGCCTGCCTGCCTGTGCATGCCGTTTTTCGTTCTCCTGTCCGTTTGCGTGGGGGGGAGGAGGGGGCGGGGATGGAGTTTGTTGGCCATCGTGTCCTGTCATGTCGGTGAGAGAGACAAAGACTGTTTTTGAATAGGCAGGCAAGTGTATGTTTTTTTTTCAACCTTGTCAAGGCCTTTTTTTGGTTTTTGCATCCGATACCGGTGCGAGCTTTTCCACGGCTCGGAAGCGGAAAGTTCCTCACAAACTAAAAACCATATGCCAGGTTCTCAGAGACAGGCCTGTTGAATGGGGGTTGCATTCCTCCTCTTTCCTCCCTCTCTTCAGAAAAAGAGACGCAGAGGGCCATAGCTGCTGAGATGGGACAGAGGGCGATGGAGGTTGCAGCACATCGAGAAGCGGAGGATTCAGACAGCGAGACGGAGACGGATAGCGAAGGGGGGGGGAGTCCGAGGGTTCAACCGGGGTTGAGTGGGAGGGGGGGGAGGGTTGAAGGAGACGGCGGGGATGAGAGAGAAGCTTTGCGGTTAGACGGGAAGACGATGTCGAAGGAGGACATCAAGAAGATGGCAAAACGGCTCGAGGAGCTGGAGGTGTGTCTCGTCCTTATCTCTTTATTTCACACCTTCCTGGGAGCTCTGTGCTGATCGCCAATCTTTTCTCTCAGATGCGGCCTCTCAATGATTTGTTTGGAATGGAAAGGACGCGAGCTGGACCTCCTGGTTGTGTCCTTCTGTTTGCGTGTGAGCGCTCATGCTGGTCTGTGGAGCGCATTTGCATCATGTTAGCGGAAAGTGGTCAACACCAATGACTTCATTCAAGTGTGCATGTGTAAGCTGGATTCCCTTGTGTGACCTGGAGGAACAGTTGAAATAGATGTAGAAAGGCCGACGAAGGAATTAATGAAGTGCATGGACGGATGGATGGATGGACGGACGGACGGATGGATAGATGCATGCATGGACGGATGGATGGATGCAGAGTTTGACAGATCGGCTGATGAGTGAGAGCGAAGTTCTTCGGGCAAACGAAGAAATTCTATCGGTCGGTCGGTCGGTCAGCAGGGTGGTGGGTGGGTGGCTGGGTCGGTGGGTGGAGTTCCCGTCGGACTTCCAGATGGATGGATGGATGGATAGATCTCTTGGTTGATTTGATGTGATGTGATGATGTTCGGTTGTTGCATGGGTTTTCTTCTCTCCCTCAAGAATTTCCCCCTCCCTCTTTCTGTTTCTCTCTCTGTCTCTTTTTCTCTTTGTCTCTCTCTTTCTCTTTTGTTTGAAGCTTCTGTCTCTCTTTCTCTCTCTCTTTCTGTCTTTCTTCCTAGGAAGATGCACTGCGTTTGAAGAGATGTGTGGGAGAAGCATTCAATTAGTCGATTGGATCGCTCGAGAGGGCGCGCCTTCTTGGTCCTTTGAGTTGCACACACAGCTCACCGATGGTTGATGAGATGTCACCACGCCTGCCCTGTTTGCCTGTCTGCAGAGGGACCTGAACGAGAAGTCGGGCATCATTCAGCATCTGCTTGCAAAGAGCGTGGGGGCGGACCTGGAAGTCAGCATGGGGAGATCGAGGTCAGTGAAGTGAGCGCAGGGGGGAGGGAAGGAGCGAGGCGACACTGAAGGCAGACAGTCCCAAATGTGTCGCTTCTCTATGAAATGGTTGGAGGGTGTTCTCTCTCTGTTTTTGTTTTTTTTAGTGAAGAAGACGAATTTTATGTTGGGTCTTTTTGTGCAAGAGGTCTCTTCTCTGTTGCATGCAGACTCCTTCGAGGCATGGGTTCTTTTGTCCTTCCTTTGCGCAAGCAAGCTGCCAGCTGCCTCACTTCCTGTTTCGCAAATCGTCTGTGCGTCTTCTTCTTGAGTAGCGTTCTCTTCGTTATTGCTCTGGTCCGCTTTCTCTTTTTTTCTCTCCTCTTCTTTCTTTCTTTCTTTCTTTCTTTCTCTTTTTGTTTCTTTCTGCCTCCTGCCTGCAGACCCGGAACGCCGCCGCTCTCGACGGGGGAAGGGGACCGGGGGCACCGGGGTGGAGGGGGTGGAGGGGGGTTCTTTTCTTCATTGTTCGGAAGTAGGGGGACCAGCGGCAGCAGTATGCAGCAGCAGGGGGGGGGGGGGGG
>JAHBMJ010001461.1:7451-22451 GCA_018398765.1 Chromera velia
ACCCACCCGCAGCAGTTGCTGAGGCCGACAGTCCCTCACCCCAACCCTGTCCCTGTCCGCTCTGCTGCCCCCCAGTCGACTGCATCAGCAGAAGAGACGACCCGATCTTTCCGGAAGATCCCTTTCCCCCTTGGAGGAGTCGAGCAGGAGGAGTGGACACAGAGCGCCTCCCTCCCGTGCCTCGTCCCCCCGCGAACAGCCTGGACACTGCAGGAGGCGACACTCCAGAGTCGAGCATGGAGAAGACTGTGTCCAGCTGCTTCCGAAGAGACGCACACTCTACGGACAGCGACGCGGACGATTGCTCAGCAGAGGAGAGTGCCGTCTCAACCGCTCTCAACTGCAGAAACACATCCGCACACACACATACGCAGAGCGAGAGAGAGAGGGAGCTCAAGAAAGAATGAACGAATGAACGAAGAAAGAGGTGGAATCCGAAAAAGAATCGAGGGGTTCCAGCCAGGGGGTTACTGAAACAACCATGTAAAAGAAACTCGGTCGAAGACAAAAGCCGCAGATTCAATTCTCACGGCGGACAGACAAATTGGGATTCCGCAGAACTCTTCGTCTCCCTCTTGTTTCCTCACGTAGCCAGTCAGTCTCTGCCTTAACGATACTAACGGCCCGCAGAGACACGCGGCCGCCCTGTCACCGTTCCAGTCAACCAATGCATCCGCCCATCTATCCATTGACCAATAATCAACCGAACATAGAAGCGGACTCCAGCAGAGCCTGTCAGAGGTCTGTCACCCGAGTTCACCAAAATCGGGACCTGCTTGTCTGTCTGTTTTTTCACATACATATGGTCTGACCTTTGTATCCCTCTCAAGAGCAATGTGAGCTTGTCTCTCCGCCTCTGTCACCTGTCGCTGCAGGGCCTCGCGTATGGAGGCCGTGCGGGCCCTTTCTTCCTTCGCCTCCTCCTGCAGTGCCTCCAGGCACATGGAAGGAAGGAAGGAAGGAAGGAAACAGACATACATGCTTGTGCACGGATGACACGCAGAGAGGGATGGAGGGAGACCAACAGCAGAAATCCGTTTTCAAGACCCAGGCCCCACGAACGAGAGCCGGGCGGAATACAGGCAGGCAAACAAGCGGGCAGAAGGTTCAAACGCAGGGATACACAAGCTCCCCTCAAGATATCCGCACGTCCACCCCTCCATGTCTCAAACTTCATATGCAAAGATCCAAAAAGACGTTTGACTGGCAGCTCTTAACGGTGAGATTCTCCTTCTTTATCTGTCTGTCAGTCAACGACTTCGAGTCACTATGCATTCCCCCCCATCTTCTTTATGAGTGCCTGTCTGTGCGTCGATGGCTTTGTGTCCCAGCTCCAACTGCTTGAAGATCCAACAGAAAAGTCTTCCGATGAAGCTCTCTTTCTTTATCCTGCTGACCCTCGCAGTGTTCACTTCTGCGTTGAGAAGCTCTCTCTCCCGATTTGCAGCAGCATCCGAAGCTGCAACAACTCTTCTCTCAAAGTCAGATCGGCTGTTCTGTTCTGCACGGAGTGTCTGTCCGAGCGCCTCTGACTCTCTCAGCAGCTTTGACCTTTCTCTATTGGTCTCCTCCAGCAGAGTTGTCAGGTCTCGCAACTTCCTCTCTGCATCCGCCCGCGTCTCCTGTTTGTCTCGGACCACCTCCTTCGACTGGAGGGACAGCGAAGAGGTCTCACGCTGGAGAGAGGCGATCTCAACACGGAGAAGGGCTGAAGTCTGCAACAACATGCACACACGGACAGAAATACAAAAAGGACAAACAGGCCGACAGACGATGAAGGGAGGAGCTGTCAGTATCAAATTGTATTATCATTTTTGTTCGCGCCTTTTCTCAGCTTCCTCTCTTCCTTTTTGGATTCACACACAAGACCGACAAGGAAAGACAGAAATGAAGAATGACAGACAGGCGGATAGACCGACCCGAACACAGACAATCTGCAATTTTTTTTTTTTGCCGTTTTTCACTTCCACCGACGAGAGAGACGTGTGGACAGAGAGGCAGGAAACGAAGGCGCGGCTGGACACACTGAGAGGCTGGCAGACTCGCAGGCAGGCAGATAGACCAAAGGCCTTTCTTTGCACTGTGAGAGACACAATGAAAAATGTGTGTATGCGTATAACTGCGCATGCAGCAAAACAAGGCCAACGTCTCTCTCTTCACCCAGCCTTTCTATCATGGCAAAGAGAAATGTTATAAACTGCTATCTAGTTTGCCACAGAACTCTCATGCTGATGAACGCTCTTCTTTGTTCACAAAATGCACCAGATCAAATGATCCCGCCAATTCAATTTTCTTTGCACCACCCTGAAGACGCAAAAATGAGGGATGCCTCTTCAGCAGTTTACTTTTTGAAAGGACGAGACTAATGCTGAGCCTTTGTCAGCCATACCCACTGCCGACATTTGACCACCCAAGCGTAGATACGTTTGACACACACAACCCACGCGCGTCCAGACAAAAGGGAGCAACCTGTTGTTCTCTCAAAGCGCTCTCATTGGCAATTCGCGTCTGCTCCTTCAGTTGCCTCCCCGTGTCTTCCGAGTCCTCCGCCCGTGACCTCCACACCGCCAGCTCTTTGCGAGACGCTGAGAGGTCCGAGAGGGCTTCTGTCAGCTGTCGACAGCAAAGAGACATAAAGGCAGACAGACAAAATTTTTCTTCTTTTCCTGCTCTTCTTCTCACAGACAGACATACAGACGGACCGAGCGAAAGACAGAGGGTAAAGAGAGAAAAGGAGGTAGAAAGATGCAGACATGCGCACATACACACCGACAGACAGAAAGGAAACAACAAAGAGAGAAATACAGCAGGCAGGTAGACCGAAGCAAAAAGAAAGAAGGGAATCGGGCAAGATCCTGCCGACAATCCTCTGCCCCCCCCCGCCCTCCCCCCACACACACATACACACACACACACACACACTCGCTCACTCACTCACTCACTCACTCACTCACTCACTCACTCAACAACTCAGTGACACAAAATTTACAGTCAACTCGCAACTTCACCAACTAGCCCACCGCACGTACGCATCCATACTCATTCATGCAATCGTAAAACTTTCCTCTTTGAAAGGAGACAGGCGCTTTCTGCTTAAGCAGTGAGTGGGCAGCTTGATGTTCAATTCAAGAAAAAACCCACAGGAATGACCGAGTAAGACACTGTCGTTTTCTCAACAACACCCACGCAGGCACTCTACACCTCCGGAAGACGAAACGACCCGCATCTCCCTTCTCCTTCCTTCCTTCCTTCCCTCCCTTTCCCATTGCGAACAAACGAAAGGTCCTTCATCTATGCACTTTTCTGAGGGGAAAGAGAAGGAGAAATTACGATTTGGGTGACTGACCTTCAATTCGGCGTCCTTCAGTCGCGTCTTCTCCAGCTCCACTCTCGCAGCCTCCCTCTCCAAGTCCATTTCTATCTGCACACCGGAGAAAGGGGAAAAACCAAAGATGAGAAAGGGAGGAAAAAAAGACGCACAGAGGCTGGGATGAAGCATTAAAAAAAGACAGAGAATGTAAATCATACAGACGTGTGCAACTTGTCTCTCTCCCCTTGCAGACAGTTTATCATTCAGCCATTCGAGACACCGCAGATGCACACAAACGTGCCAAGTAGGTTCGTCATAGTGCGTACAGGCAGACACAAAATTTGTCCCTTATTTCCTCCTCCACCTCACTCACTCAATCACTCGCTTGCTCACTCTCACTCACTCACTCACTCACTCTCACTCACACACTCACCTGATGCAGGCGTCGTTTCTCATCGTCGTACCGTCCCTCCGTCTCTCGGCGGAATTCCTCCATCCGTCTGTCCAAGTCTGCCTCGCTGCAGTGATCAATCAATCAATCAATCAATCAATCACTTACTTGCACGCAACTTCGTTCCTCCTTTCTCTCTCTCTCTCTCTCTCTCTCTCTCTCTCTGTGTGTGTGTGTGTGTGCCCGTGTGTCTCTGGATCTTTCCCCCCCCCTTTCGTTTTGTGCTTCCTTCCTTCCTTCCGTCCTTCCCTCTTTTCTCCCTCTCTTCGTTCTCTCTCACACACGGACGCATGCACCGAAACTCCCTCACTCATTCACTCACTCACTCACTCACTCAGCTCAGATGGATGCACGAAGAAGTCTTTCTGTCCTTCTTTCTGTCGATTGATCGAGAGGAACAGAGAGATGTGTGTACAGAGAAAGAAGGCACGAAGAGCAGGAACGCCGGAAAGACGCGACGAAGGAGGTGAGGCAATCCCCTTCTTTCTCTCTCTGTTCCCCTTCCTCTCCAGCCCCCCCCGCTGACCTTCTCCTCTTCTCCTCGACAAATCTATCCTCTCTCTCTTGAAGACGCGCAGCCTGAGCGTCCAGAGCCTGCCAGACAGACAGACATGCAGACAGACTATGTCGGGGGACTACAGGTTTCTTTCCCTCCTCTTCAGACCGACTGCCTTCCATGCTGCTGGCCTGCTTACATCTCTCCTTGATTTTTCTTCCGTGCTTCTTTTTGTGTTCCTGTCACTTTGACCGACCACTTCGCTCTTTCTTTGCCTGTCTGTCCCGCGAGGGCACATAAGGAAAAGGAAGGAAGAGTGACGACGTTGTCCTTTTTTTTTTTCTACCTGAACGTTCGTTCTCTTTTCCCGCAATTCTTTCGTGTTCTTTTGCTTCTTCCTGTTAGTGGCCTTTCGTCTGCCTTCCTCTTCTTTTGGTTCCGTTCAGCTACAATTTCACGACCAGCCGCACACAAACACACATACACACACGCACTCACTGACTGACTCACTCACTCACTCACAAGAGCCCATTCAAGCACCGCAGCATCTTGGGAGAGCATGTAGAGGCCAAGGGCAAGAGGGAGGGAGAGAGACAGACATTTCCAGAGCAAAGCGACGAAGGTGGACCGAATGAGTGAGTGAGCGAGGCAGACAGGGACGGCTTCCGCGAGAAACACATCCATCCATCCATCAACAGGCTGGCTGACAGTGAGGGGACAGACCACAGGAGGGGGTCAACATCCGAAGGATATACATGGATGTGCATCTATTGACGGGTCTGAGCGGGTGATAGCGTGGCGCCGACAAAGAGTATGATTGCAGAACGCCCCAATCCTTTCTTTCCCTCTCTTTCTTCTTCTTTCTCTCTGGTCTTTCTGAGGATCGGAATTCATTCATTTATTTACTTATGTCCCCGACTGACCGTCTGCCGTGCCTGCATCCTCTCATTCTCTGCGTCTTTTCTCCTCGCCAGCTCGTCTCTCCTCTCTCGCACCTCGTCCAGCTGTCTGAACAGGTCGGATCTGCTTCCATTGATTCACATTGATCAATCAATCAATCAATCAATCAATCAATCAATCAATCGATCGATCGATCGTGGGGGATATCGTTTGCGTGCACACATCATCCCATTGCCTTGCCTTGCGTGCACATCGTTTGATGACGCACGCATGCATTCAACAGAAGATGGATAGGAAGAAAAAAGGAAGGAAAGAAGGAAGGAACAAAAAAACCAAACGGCCCGACCTGAGAAGTACCGGCCTCTCTCTCACCTCATGCTCCTAGAAGGAAAGCCTGAGTGAAAAAATCAACCTGACTCGCGAACGAACCTCAGCTCTGATGCCCTCTTCTCCAAATCGGCCTCCCGCAACTTCAACCGATCCGCAGCGACAACCTCCTGCTCGCGCAGTCTCCTCAAACGCTCTCTGCATGCCGATATCGGTGCATGCGTCCACGTACGGAGGAACGAATGAACGTACTAACATATGATGAATACATGCTGTTGCAAGTTCGATAAGAAAACAGAGAGAATGGGTGATCGGAGAACAAATCGGAGAATCTGCATGCATGCATACAGCGGAACAGGAACAAAGAAGGGCTAGCTATCTGTACGAGTGTTTCCAACACACAAACGCTGGCACACAGTAAACACGCCAGAGAAGCACAAGGCCGGACACGCGCTCAGAGGTATTCCCGGCCCCAGACACTGTGTTGTCTCTCACAGACCATCGCACGCGCTCCGCCCCTTCAATCCCCCAACAACGACACATCTTCTCCGTAGTCTTTTCTTTCTAAAGTCTGCATCATGCAGAGAACCCAAGACTCTCTGTCTCTCTCTCTCTCTCTTTTCGTTTCCGCCTGTCGGCTGAAACTGCTTGCATGCAGACCGACTGATGACAGAATGACCGATATGTATTGCGTTTTTTTGTTTTGTTTTGCGTTCTTTTTCCTTCTGGAACGACCTTTTCTCTCTTTCTTGCTTTTGTTTTTTTTCGTTCGTTTTCTCTCCTGCTCTTCCCTCCTTGCAAGACAGCTCTTGTCTGGGTGCGCATTTTGAACTTTCAGTCTGACGGATATGCAGGCGGACAAGGAGGGACCGACCCTCAGGACGATACGCAGACAGACAGACTATGTGCTTCTTCTTCTCCCTTCTTTTCTTCATGTACATAACGGACAGACAGAGAGAGAGACTTACGAATGCATGCGATCGAGCTCCTTTCTGTGCTCTTCGTTTTCTCTCCTCACCGCCTCACTTTCCTGAAGGCGAATCGTCGCAGCCTCCACAGAACGAACTCGGCGAACCTCACTCTCCAGCTGTCTTCTGAACCTGCACACTCAGACACACACACACACACACACACACACACACACACACACACACACACACACGCACACACACACACACACACACACACACACGCGCGCGCGCGCGCACACACGCACACACACACACACACACACACACACACACATGTCAAACTTGAGCACAGTCTAACTTCCTCCTGACACCCTCTGAGCGACCACGAAATTCGTTGACCGGGAAAGGCCACACCCTTGTCGCTCGTCCCACCCTGAGGGTAGGAGAAGAGGGAGAGAAAGCCGGCAAACTTACCGAGCCTCACAATCGCTTTCGAACCGAAGCATTCTCTCCTCGATTGACCGGACCCTCAGGGCCCTCAGTCTGTTGGCATCCACCGCGAATTCTTCCTCCACGCTCGCCAGCTTATCCAGAACGTCTGCAGGGGATCTCTTCTGGGATTCCTCCGCAGAGGTCTGGCAAAAACTCTCGACAGTCACGGGGCGCTGACAGAGAGTGCGGATATGCGCGAGAAGTGCAGGAAGCAGTGAGGGGGCAGAGCGGAACTCCGCGAAGGGAATATGCACATTTCTCTCGTCAATTTGAGCTCCCGAAAACCCCAAAGCGGTCATCGTCTCCTCTCTCTTCAAGACATCAGCAGAAGAGAGACCGCACTCCGGAAGGAGAACGGAGACGGAGAACAAACAATTAGTTGCTCGCAGAAACTCCAACACTGCACTGTACACTGCGCGGTCGAAAAGCGAAAGTCGAGGCGCAACAGGCAACGCCCGAAGACCGGATGCCAGACCTCTTTGGACGAGAGGATCAAGGGAGGAACTCAATGCAGTCTTCCCGGTAGGGGGGAACTCATTTCCCTCTCCGGGAACGTATCCCGGATTGCGCCTCTTTCCCGTTCTCGATTGTTGTTGCTGCTGCACATTCTCTGCATCCGACTCGAGCTCTTCGTGCTGCTTGTTGTCCACAGTCAGCTTCTGAATCAATTGGTGCCTAAGACGTGTGCGCACATCATTCAAGAGGCCTGATGACGACAGGACGGACTCCAGGGAGCCCTCAATCTGCTGCATCTCCGTCTCGCTGTGGACTCTTTTCCCCTTCAAACTCTTAACCGAAATTCCGATTTCAGCCTCTCCAGCCCTGAAAAATATAATAAAAAAAAGGATTGGTGTAGGACACAATAGGGCACGTATTAAAAGAGAAACGGTCTCTGTAGGGTAGCTTCTCCAAAGCTTCTCCATGCTTCTGCCATGATCTCGAATACCATTCGAATACCGGATTTTAAACGAGGGTTCGTGGATGCACGTCCCAGCATACCGGCCGTTAGTTCGCACGGTACCGGATTCAGTTGCGGAAAGTATGCAAGCATCAGATTTACGCGCGCGGTGGCATATATCGTGGGCAATCGTGGGCATGCATCATGCGGGGCCCACCCTAAAGAATTGCTAGTGGAACCGCTAGTGGAATTGTTAGTAAACTTGATATTTTGGGTGCCTAGGTGGCGGTCTTGGTGGCGGTTCTCAAAATTGCTAATAGATTTTAAAAAACAAAATCAAAAGGGTTGATCTCGCGATCTATGTGGAGTATGAGGATAAAAATTGGTGTACAAAGCAAACTAAATGTCAGCAGATAAGCAAACTATTTTATATAGTTGAGGGTAGTTTTATAGAGCTGAGAGCTCCTTTCAATGATTTTCCACCTCTAATGAAAAACCGCCACTTAACTTCCAGTGACGGAAAATTCCTGCTAGTTAATTTATTTGCGGTTTTAGCAAAACCACCGGTAGGCTACAGCAAAAAAAATTTTGCTGATGGCGGTTTTCATAGTGGTTTTAAAAATTGCCTATAGGGTTGTGATGTCCTACTTGGGTGCGCCAAGAGCCGCAGGAGGCGGCGGGCCTCATCATGAGCCACGGGTGCCGGGGGCCGCCCGCGGGCAAAGCTGGAGCCACGCCAAATAGAGCGTGCAGGACCCAGGACCGGCCCCGAACCAAATCGATGTACCTGGGCATGCCGCCAGAAAGCAACGCAGCAGGCCCAATTTATATGGTGCCACTGATTTATGTGGTAACGATAGAATACATGCGCGTCCCCAACCAGATCTATATTTAGGAGACGCGGCATCTCTTTTTACATGCCATCCTGTCCCAAATCAGGGAAGAAACAGAGGAGATTCCAATTCTTGTGGTCAAAGACAAGAGTGGAAAGGAGATGGGGCTAGACGGGGCAGTCTCCAACGTCTCGAGCATGAGACATTCCTGAGGGGATTAAGTGATAGCTAGCCGATAGATTGAGATTGAATCAAGTCAAGTCATATTGAGTTGGTGGTCGTGCTCTGATAATGTGAACCTTAAGCCTATCTTTAAGTGAACTTTCTGGCCAGTCCTCTAGCTTCTGTTCTCAGCCTAGCTTTGCCTAGAACTTTGCCTTGAGCCATCTTTGTGCGGCACCCAGTAGCACAAAACAGGGTCGATCTCGGCTAATCTTGGCAATATTATCATCTCGCGATCCATATGGAATGTGGGGCTAAAAATTAATGTATTTTAATTTAGAAAGAGCGCTTAAACCGTCTTTTACTAAACACTAACATAAACACTAACTCTTATGACTTAAAAATAACTTAAACGCTTGGCAGTGCTAGACAAAACCGCTAGTTCGATGACTGAGGGAAATATTTTTATAAACTAATGACAGAAATTTTATTTATATACACAAGTAATATCAATTTACTAATTAATTTACTAATCAATTTAAAGTTGATAAAAGTCTGTTTCAAACATTTTTTTGTTAACTTTTTGACTCACACCTTTTGAACATGCTGTCTAAACCTGCCTGGGGCGCCTGGGGTACCCCAGGCATACCGCAGGCGGCCCGCTAGGGCCGCCTAGGGCGATTTCAGGTCGTTTTGCCTAAGTTTATATAGAGCTGCCTGGGGCAAAGCCCCAAGCAGTTGTTGAGAGTTGTTTGGGGCGAAGGTCAGTGCCAAAGGCACCAACCTAGTCGTCACGAACCACGGTGCACGTGCCCGACCAGGTTTGCACGAGGGACGCGCCGACACGACCTCGCAATCTATATGTGTATGCCGCGCATCAAAGGTCCGACCGGGTTATGCAGACCGGCAGCAACTTTTTATTCGGCGGTCGCAATCAGCAATAGATACCAGTGGATACATATTAAGTTGACAGTTGCTTTCAACTTTCGTCTCTTCTCACTCTTGTCACTGGAGATGCACATCATTGCACATCATTGTACATCCATTGATTAACTCACTAAAGGTGCCCACTGCACACTCTGTGAGCAGTTTCAGTGTGCAGAAAAATTATTGGAAGACAAAAAAAAGGGGGTATGGTCAAATGGGGAAGGGGCAAAGAATTGGGGGAAGGAGAATTTGAAGGGGCACCGACAATCAAAATTACACCGGGCCGCAGTCGCAGCAGACAAAGCAAAGAAAGGGGGTTCAGCGGCAGCAAATGCTTTGAATCTGTTCACAGACCGCATAAGCGGTGAGACGGCTGAACTGGTTTGCCTGCTTAAAGCAGTGTGGAGACTGTCGTCAGATGGGAAGATTGGTAGAGAGATCCCCCTTGTCATTCATTTTGCAGAAAGGATGGGAGCAAAGCCCCTGCTGGGCAAGTATGTGAACAAAGACGAGGCGGGTGGGGAGATGGTGAAATATCATCTTTTGACTCACAACTTTCGTTTTTGACTCACACCTTTTGACTCAGTTTTGAGTTCAAACCTAGTTTCAAACTAGGCTTCAAAACTTTATATCCAATTCTATACAGATTTTTTTTCAATCTCTAGCCTTATCCGAGGCTATCCAAGTCATTTTTCCTGTATATGTTGATTAGTTTTAAACATATTTTTTAAATTTTTAATTGATCTCTAATTATGTGTGGAACCAGAAGAGACTCTGCATGTAATATCATGTAATGTTCTACGAACATAGATTATAAAATATTGTGAAAGAACTAGTGAAAGAAAAAGTAAGTTACACATGAGTAATGCAATTAAGAGATAGTGCAGGTGTCGCTTCGTGGACAGATTGAAACACGCTGGGTGAAGAATCTGACTAAGCATCCGACGTCAAGTTCCCTTTCTTTCCTGTGCACCGGCTACGCAAGACAGCAACGGATTGGATCAGGTTGGGGAGCCCTGCATTTTTCATCTCTAGGCAGAACCTCCCTTCGTACCCGAGTGTAGAGAGGAGACGGCAAAGCCGCTCGTACCTGTCGGACACCTTGTCCAGAGGAAGGAGTCCAGGTTCACTCACATGAACGTGACCTATAGTGTCCAGCAACTGCAGGGAGGCAGGGAGGGAGGAAGAGAGGCAGGCTGATCGAAACCCAGGATCGGTCAGGGGCCTGACAATATACTAAGAGAGGTTCGATCGATCAATGGATCAATTGATCAATTGAGGGACAGACGGAGGGAGTCAAGTGGAATAGCCAGAATTAAGGCCGACCTAGGGACTGGGGTTGCTACCGGGAAGGAGGGAGGGAGAGGTGCTCTTTCGCATCTTCAAGCGAGAAAGGTTCAAGCTTTCAAGACTCATTCGTTGCGTTTGGGAAAGCTGTCGCAAAGCAAAGGCACATAGAACAACTAGGAAAGATGAGAACAGTAGAAAAACGGCAAAGGCAGTCAAAAGGGTTTTCAAAGAGAACGCACAGAAACGTACTGGAATTAAGGGAAGAAGAATTAGAGGAAAGCCCCCGGAAGGCGTTAATTCAAAACAGAGCGACGTCCCTCTAAGAAAAGATGTGCATATTTACGCAGATCGGCACGCAAACGGCGGGAGTTTGCTTTTAGATCCATACGCACGGGAGAGCATCGCAAGTTGCCATTCTACGCGTACGCAGTCTGTCTGATTGAATCATGAGGTCAGACCTAAACTCACCTGTGCAGCCTGTGCCTCCACCTCCTCGAAGACTCCAGCCATCGCACAGTTACCAATGTCCAGGTGGGATTGGAATCCCGGGCTGCCGACTTTCTTCACGAGCTCAGCCGCTTCCTGCAGCAAGAGGTCAAGGACAAACATTCACGCCCGCAACACAGTTCGGTGTCACAGCCGGGCAACGCAGACAACCACGTGTGTCAGTGATGGACCTCCGCAGAACCAAAAGGAGTGAATGGGTTGGGCGACACTCTTTCCTATCAGGGCCAACCCACTGACTGTATCATGCATTCTTCGTAAGCCGTTATCCTCCCGAGACGTGTGCATGTTTTGAATGTTTGTGTAGAAAGTCACTAACTGCATGCTCACCATTGGAGTGTTAATCCAGTCACAGTTGTAGTCTTTGGGGACGTTCTCGATGCAGACGCAGACGCCATGGAGATGCGCGAAGTCTCCCAATTTCTTGAAGAACTTGCAGGCGATGCTCGAGGCCATCTCGAGACTGACACCTCCTCTGCAACAGAATTAATCGCACACAGAAAGAAAGAAAAAAAATATGATGAATGGAAAGCAAGAGACCAAAAAACTCCCGAATGAACATTGAGACAAGAAACAGAACCACAATTAAATTGCCTCTGTATCCGATTGGTCGAGAGATCGAAAAGGTCCTGCCTTGCCGTGTGTGTGCTGTGCACGCGTATGAGAGAGGAGGGGGCGAACAGAAGGAGGGAGGGAGGGAGGGAAGCAGAGACAGACAAGACGGCCGAACTTCATATCGGGTGCAGCGGAACATCTCTCTTCTTTCTGTCGTCTTCTCTTCAATTGCCTTGATTCAAATGACGCATGCAAGGTGCAAAGAACAAAAAGAAAAGTCTGTCGGGAAAAGAGGCGACCGGGGGCCTGCCCGGTAGGCGAGAGAAGCAAACAATAAGTACATAAAAAGACCCAGAGCCCAGTTAGGAGAAAGAGAGCCTTACAAAGACTCACAAATCCTTTTGTGAGGGGTGGAGATGGAGAAAACGCGAGAAAAAAATCGTTTCCCTGTCTCTCTCTCTCCCGCCCTCCCTCTTTCTCTCTCTTCCTCTTCAGCCGCCCAAAATTCCACACACATTGAAAACTCGCGCACTCAGGGAAATAGAGGTTCGAGACGGATTCAAAAGAGAAGTGCCTTTTGCTCTCTCACCTTTGTCGATTTCGGGGAGATCCAAACACAATTTTTGTCGCTCCTAGGAGGGACGCAATCTCCACAACAAACCTGCATGATGCAGCATCGATCGAAGAGATAGATACTCACTCTGTTGCTAGAATACAGATTTCTACACCCTCGCTGTTTCTGCCAGAGTTCTGCACGCTCTAGCTGGACGTGAGATTCGCCCCTCTGCGGGCAGACGCAGAGGGAGTCAAACAGACAGGGATGTGCCGAAGAGACAGTGAAAGAGAGAAAGACAGACACGTGGACTATTTGACTCCTTTTTTTCGTTCTCTTTCCTTTTCCTTTTGAGACAGAATTAAACCATTCAAAATATTCGGACAATCAAAGAACCGACAAGCAGACACGCGGACAGACAGGCAACTAAAGAGAAAGAGGGGCAGGCAGACAGGTGGCAGACAGACGAATAGATAGACAGACTGACCGACAGACCGACAGCAGACAGGCTGGCCATCAAAGATATAAATATGTGTATAGAGAGAGACAGACAGACCGCATATGATCCATAAGGCGATTTCTCTCCTCGCGCGTCCCGAAGAGAAGCAGTTCTGGCTTGCCGAACAGCACCGCCTGCAGGCAATCAACCATTCGTTAATCGTGGTCAACGCATCATTATCACGACAGCTCGCTTGACGGCAGCAAGAATCCGGTCGACTGGTGGAGCGACCCGTACCAGCAAACCATCAATTTGTCTTTCAAAGTAAAAAAAAGCGGCGCTGAAATGATGAAGAGCGAGAGCGAGCGAGAGAGATGATATATATATGTATGTATGTATGTATGTATATATATATATACATAGAATATATATATATATATATATATATATATGTAATGTGTATATATATATATATATATACATATATATATATATATATATATATATACATAGATAGAGAGAACAAAGAAGGAAGACACAGAAGGAAGGAGGAAGGGGAAAGAGCGGTATGGACAAAATGATGCATCGTTCTGTCTGTCTCTTTCCCATTCTCTCCCCCCCAATGCACCTGAAGAGATCCGATCTCAACTCCCAGTCGGTGCATTTCCCTTCGGAACTCCAGGACAGAGGCTTTCGTGATTCCCTTCCACCCGGGCCAGATCTGATTGTTTTGGGGAGGAGGGGCAGAGAAAGACATACAAGAAGACGGGCAAACACAAAGACAGAGAAAGACCGAGAGAGACCGACAGAGACAGACAGAGACAGAAAGAGACCGCCAAAGACAGACAGAGACAGAGACAGAGAGATACGCACGGAAGCAAACTTGCAGCAGAACAATTAGGTCGACGGACGGACCATTGTCGGTGCCACCTCAACGCAGGAGATCCCAAAGTCTCTGAGGACCGACCCGACGTACCGACGGTCCGCGTGGGCCCACGCGATGTTGCTTACCTGCACACACACACACACACACACACACACACACACACACACACTCGCACATACGCACACATACACACACGCACACACACACGCACACATACAGACACACACACACACACACACACACACACGCACACACACACGCATACACACATGCACGCACACACTTTCACAAACTTGCACACGTTTACACACTTACACGCCCATACACACACACACACACACACACACACACACACACATACACACACGACATACACACACATGAGATACACACACATGACATGCACACATACATACACACACATATCTATCTATCCATCTATATAAATGTATATATATATTTACATACATACGCAGACAGACAGACAGACAGACAGACAAACAGACAGGCAAGTAGACACAACAAAAAGACAAAGAGACAGACAGACAAACAAACAGAGAGGCAGGTAGGCACAACAAGCAGACAAAGAGACAGGTAACATGCAAACAGACCGACTGTATGACTTCTTTTTACTGTCTTTTTCTTGCAAACAAACAAACAGGCAGACAAACAGGCAGACAAACAGGAAGACAGACAGACAGACAAAGGAACCAGAGCCCATCAAAGGCCAGACAGAGGTCTCATGCAAAACGTGACCGCGCAGTGCGCACATCGGAAAAACGACCACATCGCCGCAAGGGTGAAAGGAGTCAACCCCCTCCAAGAAGGCGTTCATGCAATCCACACTGTTTATTTTTTCGTTCGTTCAAAGAAAGGGGACGCCTGACCGCCAATTGTTTGCACCTTTCGAAAGAGACAAATCTGCGAAGAGCCATGAGCGTGTCCTCGGCTCCGAACAGGTAGGGCCCCTGAGTCTTCCCCCAGCACAGCGCGTGCTCTGAGTGGAAATCGTACCTGTGATCGCATTCAGGCAGGGGCAGTCAAGGGCGCATTGCATTTGGATAGA
>JAHBMJ010001461.1:27451-79951 GCA_018398765.1 Chromera velia
AGAAGCGAAAGGGAGAGGCGAGGGAAACCTGCAGGGTCGCGGTGTGTCACAACGGCCCACCTCTGAATGGCAAGATCTGTTTGCGTGGGAGTCTGTGCAGTCGTTTTTGGTCTTCATGCTGGTGAAGAAGCCCTCGTATTGGTACCTTGTAGAGAACCCCGTCACGTACCTGCATGCATCCATGCATGAACACATTTCTGTCTTGGGTGAGCAGGCAGACAGAGGTCTTCTGAAGCGCCTAGAGGTCTTCTGAAGCGCTTCAAGCACGTTCACCCATTGGGGAGAAAGAGAGAGGGAGACCAAAAGAACAGTCGCATGTGTGTCAACCATGAACCAAAATTTGTCCAGTCGCTTCGATCAGATCAGCCACTCTCTCCCTCCCTCCCTCCCTCCTTCCCTCCCGATTGGAAGGAAGGAAGGAAGGAAGGAAGGAAGGAAAGAAGGAGGGAAAGAAGGAGTCCGATCCAATCGAGGGAGCGAAGGGATCGATGACCACGACGTACTTTCCTTTCTCTCCCCCCCCCTCGCCTTACCGTGCGATCATCTTTTCGAATAATTCACGCTTCTCAAGGCCCTGTTCTTCACTGAAGGTCTCCATGAACTTCGCAGCTTCCACGGGGTCTGTAAATCTGCAGACTTGAGCGGGTGCATCAAGATGCTATCCAAAGCAAAAGCCAGCTAGGGAGCCTAGCAGTGCCCCGGAGGCTTTTCTGGGCGGTTCAATTGAAGAAGAAACATCGAGGCATCGTCAAGGAGTATCAAGCATGCGCGCTCGCTTGTTGAGCGATGTGACGGTCGCACTTAGCCAGTGACTGAAGCTTTCAGTTCTTCCTCAGAATCAAAACTCAATCTGTTCGATCAATTGGAAGGAAGACACGAGGAAGGGTAGAAACAGTGCATGGATGAAATCCAAAGGAGATAGAGACAGCCTGTCATTCTGCTCTCCCGCTGTCTTCACGTCGCTCTGAATCATATCGTCGGAGACACACCTAGCAACCTGCCTGCAGAAACAAACCAACCCACAGACAGACAGACAGACAGACAGACAGACCTGCCCAGAGGAGTATCCACCACACTCGTCAATGTGCACAGGAGTCTGCCTCTCTCCTGTACGGGGAGGAGGGAACCAAAGGGACCGTCCACCACCGTGATCCCCATGGCGACGCACTTCACTGAGGGATTGGGAGGCGACCCCTCTCCCCTTCTTGATGGAGACAGGGGTCTCTCCTTTTCCCCCCTCTCAGAGTACAGGAGCGTCACGCAGGGCTCATAAAACATCGGGCTCTCCAGAGGTCCGAAGCAGCCGTATGTTGCGCCCACCACCAGGTCAAAGGCCTCGTTGTCGATCTGAAAGAACAAAAGGTCAAACGCTTTGTTTTGAATGTGGAAGAACAAAAGCACCAACGCACGCGCCGTATACAGTCGTGAGACAGAACAAGCAAGTGCACTACAAGCAGCAGCCACCGATCCTCCTTGCCAGTCGTCAACCGCAGCGGCGGGCCGGCCGACAGGCAGCAGGTGCATGGATGCATGAGGGAGACCACCAGAGAGAAGGGGGGAGAGAGGGGAAGGAAGAAAGGTGGGAAGGGGGGAGGGAAGCAGTACAGCAGGAAGAGAGGGGAAGAGAGGAGGAGAGAGGGAGGGAGCCATGAAAGCAGAGCTTGAGGAGTGTCGCAAAAACATGCAGACAGAAAGTCAAGACAAATGTTTCCTGGGAAAGCGCGTTGCTTCGCCCTTTGTTTTGCACAACACAAAAAGTGAATGAATCACTGACGTGAGACAGACAGAGACCCTCGGACGGACACTTATAGATAGAAAGATAGATAAACTATGTGACTTCTTGTTTTATTTTTCTTCATTTTTCGTTCCCGGCATATAGACACACACACTGACAGACAAACATGCAGGCAGGGGAACAGACTGGCACACAGGCAGTCCATTAAAAAGATATACAGAAAGACAGAGAGACTACACGCCCACAGACCCACACGCACCAAGCATGTACGCACGCACAGACACACTTACACACACGCACACACACATACGCGCGCGCGCGTGCACACACACACACACCCAGAGAGAGAGAGAGAGAGAGAGAGAGAACAGTTACGAAACCCCCTGCATCCCCCACCGCCGAACCTCCCCATCCATCCCCGAGTCCATCTATGCATTCCCGCACCCATCCGTCCACTCACCATCAGCTGGAGGGTCTCGGGGTTCTGTTTGATTTCCTTCACGGACGTCGACAACCGCACGCGGCCTTCTAGTTCTTTGGAAAAGTATTCCTTCGTGGCCTGCACGTACTTTAGAGGAAGAAGCAGAAGAAGAAGAAGAAGAGGAGGAGGAGGAAGAAGAAGAGGAGGAAGAGGACGAGGAAGAGGAGGAGGAGGAGAAAGAAGAAGAAGAAGAAGAAGAAGAAGAAGAAGAAGAAGAAGAACAAGAAGAAGAACAAGAAGAGGAAGAAGAAGAAGAAGAAGAAGAAGAAGAAGAAGAAGAAGAAGAAGAAGAAGAAGAACAAGAAGAAGAACAAGAAGAAGAAGAAGAAGATCGAAGAACAAGAAGAAGAAGAAGAAGAAGAAGAAGAACAAGAAGAAGAAGAACAAGAAGAAGAAGAACAAGAAGAAGAACAAGAAGAAGAAGAAGAAGAAGAAGAAGAAGAAGAAGATCGAAGAAGAAGGAGAAGAAGAAGAAGAAGAAGGGGAAGAAGAAGAAGAAGAAGAAGAAGAAGAAGAAGAAGAAAAAGAAAAAGAAGAAGAAGAAGAAAAAGAAGAAGAAAAAGAAGAAGAAGAACAAGAAGAAGAAGAAGAACAAGAAGAAGAAGAAGAACAAGAAGAAGAAGAAGAAGAACAAGAAGAAGAAGAAGAAGAAGAAGAAGAAGAAGAAGAAGAAGAGGAAGAGGAAGAAGAGGCAGAAGAAAAAGAAGAAGAAGAACAAGAAAAAGAAGCAAAAGAAGAAGAAGAAGAAGAAGAAGAAGAAGAAGAAGACGAAGACGAAGAAGAAGAAGAAGAAGAAGAAGAAGAAGAAGAAGAAGAAGAAGAAGAAGAAGAAGAAGAAAAGGCAAAGCATTCCTTGCTTGTCAAATTGCTTTTCTTCTTTCAGATATCCTCCGTGGCATCGGCACATAGAAAAGATTCAATGCGGGAAGGCGGAGGGGGTGGGAGGGGAGATAATTGAGCAAAAAGAATTAGTGTGACATGAGGATAAGAGGCGTTCCAGTTGATCATTCCCATTTTTAACGGAGAATGTGTGCTTCTGCATCGATCAGAAAGAAGCATGTGCGGCTGTCACTTCACTGTATCCTCCTTTTGCATATTGACGCGCGCATCCCACCTGTGGATGAAATACCCCTTCCTTCGTCCGCAGAACGCCCTGACAGTTTTGGAGTCCGAAAGTCTTCGGGTCCACGGCCTCAAAGGAGAGTCCAGACTCTCGCATCAACGCCGTGTAGGAAGGGAAGTCGAGGTTCGATTCATTGGCAATCACATAGAAGTTGTCGCTGATTTCATGCGCAAGATCAGGATAGCGCTTTCGCATCTCCTGCAAGTGCCAGGATTCAACAAAGGGCAGAATTCCTAAAACAAAAGGGAGGAGAGGACAACCAGAGAACAAACGACAGACCAACCTGGTATCCTAGGAGACACTCGATGCGCGTCTCATGGGAGCGACAATAGTGAAAGCCCAGGTGGGACCTGTACTGGTTCAGTCCGGACGCGTGCTTGAACAGCTCATCGTTGTGCTCGAACACAGTAACATCGAGCCCTATCTGCAAGCAAGGGAGTCGCCCATGCATTTTCTCCGTCAGGAACTCAAAAACTTCTCAACATTTGATGCTCTTCAGCTCTTTGGATGGACTCACATCACGGCAAACCAAGGCAACGTGACAACCGTACCAGCCACCTCCTATGACCGCGATCTTTGGTCCAGGCGTCATTGGTGGCATGAAGCGTTAGTGGACACAGTCAGTCATCCAACGATTTTTGGGGGCGGGGGGGGAAGGGTTGATGACAGATTCATACAACCACAACCGAGGGCTGGCTGGAAACTCTTCCAGAGTGTGGCTGGTTTTTGCGAGAACACCGTTTTGCTTACTGATGAACTGTCGATGTACGGATTCTGGCTGTTACGAGCCCTTTTTCATGCAGAGAAGTGACATAATTCATGTCAGATGATCGAATCTACGAATGATGTACTTATGGTATATAGTTGCAACCATCTAACAAGGTCAGACATTTCTACAGTGCATGCATGGAACCTGTACGGCCGCGGCCGCGGCGGCGGCAAAGCAGCGCGAAGTACGTATAATTAATTAAGCTATTAAGTTAGCTATATAGGGCGCGCCCGCCGCGCGCGGTCGATCACGGATCACGATCGCAGATCGACTTTTGAAGACACACACAAATACACACAATCCCTTGAATTTGTGACAGAAACACGGACACACACGGACCAATCGCTCTTGCTATGTCCGTCGATGCTTTCGACCGAATCAGGCACCCAGTCACTAGACGACATTGTTACTCTTTGCCTCGTTCTCTCTGTTCGGACTGCTCCGAGAGACGGCGGGCATCCGTCGCTTCGAGTCGATATCGATAATTAACCTCTGGAATACGCCTGGATAGGAATACATAAGCAGAATTGTGAGCGTACAAGAAAAGAGCGACCTGTTTTGAAGCCTAATTCCGATCGAAACAAGTCAAAGAGAAGAAGATGGATGGAGATACCGTGGTGAGAGCGTCGTCAGCAGCTGCTTCTGCTGCCGGGGGCAACGTTGTGGTGAGTGTCCGTGTCCCATTGTAAACCTCTGCCGCCTTCCTTTTGTTTGTTTGTGTGTCCCTGCCATTTATCGTTGTGGCTTCGACATATTACCACTTTCCTCTTTTCTCCAACGAGTGTTTCTCTTTGCTTCTTTTTGAGTGGAATTTCCTTCTGAATGTTGCTGCGAACCTTTTCTCTGTGTTCTTTACTGTTGTTTACAGATCAGTCACCTGGAGGAGGTGCGTCAGGGCGAGAGAGTTCGAATCGTGAAAAGCATCCCTCCTCTTCCTCCCGACCAGGCCGCTGGAGGGATGGATCTTGAGGAAGAGCAGGAGCAAGTCTGGGAGTTTGAAGTGCCTGCTGGGGCTTTGGTGATGGTCGGAATTCGGACAGCTGGGCCCGGGAGCACCAGTCAGTCCGCAACTCAAAGCTCACTAGGCCGAGGGAAACAGAGCTTATCTTACTCGACTGAAGAGCGAAGAGGCAGGCGGCAAAACAGACAGACTGCTAGGGAGGCATACAGACATGTAGGCAAATTGACAGTTTGATTCGGCTGGGAAGAAAGGTGCCCAGTTCCTTCCATGAAGACAAAGACAAGGCAAATGCGGGGATCCAGAAGAATGAAGAAAGGCAGCAGTGGGGTATCTGCACGGGAATGAGAGAATAGATGTTGCAGCTGGTGGATTAGAAAAAAGAGGCACCTTCGTGAGGAAGTACGGAGGGGATCGTGGTGTATTCCTCGCTCTCTCTGTCTAGTCCCCTCTCTCATTATTTCTCTCTTTCTCATTCCGCCCCCCTCTCTCTTTTCCTTCTCTTTCTCTCCTCGCCCCCCGTGTGCGACCCACTCATTGCAGGCAATCTCCCAGCAGCTTCAGCCGCAGCACCCGCAACGGGGGAGGGCAGGTCTGCTGCCGCAGATACGGTCCATCTGTTCCCCCTTCCCTCCTCAGAAGATGCGCCTCCAGATGCAGAGCTGCTTGCGGCGAGGAAGATGGGAAGGGAGGGTGACACTGCGACAGGGACGGCGCGAGGGGGGCGGGGGGGACGGGGGGGCAGGGGAGGGAGAGGGGGTGCCGCAGCGGGTCACGGGGAACAGGTTGGTGTGTCTGGATGGATTTCATGCATGGGAGGGATCGGTTTGCGTGTTTGCTTGTGCATTTCGACAAACTTCCTTCGCATGCATTGACCACTTGGCCCTACCTTCCCTTTGCCATGCACCTAGGTGTGTGTGTAGGGAGGGAGTGAAAAGGGGGTGCGATGGGGGGCTGAGCGGGTGGGCGGGTTTTTCCTCTCATGAAGGGTTGTGATGGGAGGTGTACACGAGAACGCAGCAGAAAAGAAGTGGGAGTGAGGGGATGAACCCCCGTCGCGACTGCAGCGATGTTCCTTCCTTCCATACGAGGGGGAGAATAGAACGGCATTCTGACAAGGTCTTTTTGAGAGGTAGACAGAAAGAGCGTTGCAAAGGCAAAGGAAGCACTGAATTGCTGGAGGAAAGAATCGAAAAGACTGGTCTGACAAGACAACGGAAGACATAGAAATGTAGCGCAGTTGGTGCTCTCCATACGTCTTTTTTTCTGTCTGTTCCAAGTGCAGTGTCTGTATTTTTCTCGTTCCTCTCTTGAGTGGAAGCGGCAGAAAGAAACTGACGTGTGTGTGAATTCAGTGATCGAAATCCTGCTGTCGGGAGGTGTAGAGGCAAAGGGCGCCTGCCTTACTTGACGCTGCACCTTCCGGGACCCCTCCCTACCAACGTTATGTCCTCGCGTAGTTGTGCGAATTAATTGTCCTTTTTCTTTCTTTCTTTCTTTCTTTCTTTCTTTCTTTCTTTCTCTTGTGTCTATTGTGTCCTTGAGGAGAAGGAGGGAAAAGAAAAAAACATATGGTCTGTATACGGACTGACTCCTAGTCTCAGTCTGTGTGCGTGTGTACGCGCGGGCGTGAATTGCGTGTACATGTGTGTGCATGTTTTTCGACAATGTAAGTGAAAGGAGTTGCCTGTCTCTTCTGTCTGATTGCAGCAGGAGCAGCATTTGCAGGCCCAGAAGAGACACCGACAGTCCTCCGCTTCTGCCGAGTCCGATTGTAAGCGATAGAAAGAAAGAGCTGTTGAGTCGTGACAGAGGCGGAAAAACAAGCAAGCAAGACAGAGAGGCGAACAAACGGGCAAACAGGTAGTCAGGCAGGCAGGCAAACCTACCGTCACACACGCAGAGAGACAGAGAAACAGGCTGCAGACAAACAGGCATTTTCAGACAGACAGACAAAGAGACAGAGAGGAATCTGTATCTCTTTCTGCCGAACCATTCTTCCCGGGACCAAATCGCAGAGACAGCACTGAAGGTCCCTCCCTTCCACCCTTTATTATTCTCTCAGTATTTTCAAGAAAGCCTTCAGTGGGTGGCGTTTTGCTTCTTCTCTTTTGGAGCCCCGTGCGCAGTCTCTCTCTCTCTCTCTCTCTCTCTCTCTCTCTCTCTCGCTCTCGGGGCACCGCCCGGATTCCTAGCTGCAGGGAGAGTCTTTTCTTTCTCCTCGTGACGGTTCCTTCAGTTGTTTATGTACTGTCAGGCCTCTCTGTGTGTCTGTGTACTCAACATATAGTCTGTGTCTTGGTCTGCATCCACGAATACACCATGCCGCATTTGTTCTGTCTCTCTCGCACGTACACACACACACACACACACACACACACACACAGAGAGAGAGAGAGAGAGAGACAGACAGACAGAGAGAGAGAGAGAGAGAGAGAGAGAGAGAGAGACCGAAAATACAAAAACGAAGAGGCAGAGAGACATCCATTCAAATAAAATTAACGAATACCTGTAAGGTGACTGTGGGGTTGCAATCCTGCTGTTTTGCCTGCAACAGTTTTCCTGCTGTTTTTGCCTCCCCTTCTGGCTCTTTTCTGCAGTCGGTGACGGAGAGCATCCATTGGTGCTTTCGGAGGAACCAGTGATCCCTGGTGTGGTCGTGTCTCGCGACTCCAGAGGGAACCCCAAGTGCGGACACGGGAGGTCGGCTGGTTGGCCTCTTGACGTTTGCAGTCTGCCCCCCCCCTCTGTGTGTGTGTGTGTGTGTGTGTGTGTGTCCGTGTGTGTGCTAGGCATTCTTGATTGATGCATCTGGCCCCAGATTTGCCTTCCCTCCCTCCCTGCATCCCCCCTCCTGGCAGGAGGGTTTGGTTGTCTGTCTGTTCCTTTTTTCCTGCACGCACAATTTTCTCCCTCTGGAGGGATGATGGATGCGTGCGTAGATTCGTTCGCATGGATGAGTGCATGTCTGTCACCCTGTTTCAATTAAGCAGGTACATCTACCAGTGTCGGGACTGTGGTGGCAGCAACATCTGCGTGCACGGAAAGCAAAAGCAGAAGTGCCGCGAGTGCGCTTCGTCCGGATTCTGCGAGCACGGGATTCAGAAGTACAGGTAGGGAGGGAGGGAGGGAGGGGGGGCCCTCGTGGCGTGTGTGTGTGTTTGGGTAGGAGCGATGACTTCAGCCAACCTTTTGGGGCAGAGCAAGGGAGGGGACGCGTGCCCATACAGCCAGAGATTAATAGAAGCAGCCGGGCGCAAACCTAGGCTTTGGTCATTTCCCTCCGCTTGGCCGTGTGCTGCCTGCCCTTCGACTCGACCAGCAGGCAGGCCCCGTTGCTTGCGTGAACGGATCTCTCTGTGTTTGCATGTTGACTGACAGTTAATGAGTGCCTTCCACCCATTTGCCTGTCGAAGTATTTCAATGCTTCTTCCTCCTTCCCCTTCTGCGCTTTTGTGCCGACCGATCAACCTGGAGGCCTCCCTCTGCGCTGTCATGTCATGCGGATGCAGGTGCAAAGAGTGCAAAGGGACCGGCGTGTGCGTGCACGGGAAGGCGAAAGAAACCTGTGTCGAGTGCATGGGAAGCCAGGTGTGCGAGCACAAGCGCATAAAACACAGATGCAAGGACTGTGGGGGGGCTGCATACTGCCATCATGGTGAGTAGTTTCCTTGTGTTGTTAGATTGGGCCGCTAGTCGGTGATTGGTTGATCGGCATGTTGATTTGAGTGCGTGGGTTGGCAGAGAGGAAGGAAGGATGGCCTTGCTTTGATTCCGCGTCCTTCCTCCATTCTCCCTCTGTTAGCTTCCTCCGGCATGTTTGTTTCTCTTCTATTTGGCACCTTTCCGCCGCGAAGCGGATCGAACGACAGCAGAAATGAGGCAAGAATGGTTTTAGGCTGCCGTGTCTTTCTGTGCACGGTCCCACATGTTGGCGTCTTTCGACACGCGCGTGCACGCGTGGGTTTGTGTCGTGCACGCAAAGGCATCGAACACTTTGCAACGGCGACTTGCGACAAAGAAAAGGGGCAGTTGATTTGTAGGCTAGTCCCTTCTGTCTGTTTCTCTTTCTTTCTTTCTTTCTGTCTTTCTGTCTGTCTGTCTTTCTTTCTTTCTTTCTTTCTTTTTTTCTTTCTTTTTTTCTTTCTTTCTTTTCTTTCTTTCTTTCTTTCTTTCTTTCTGTCTGTCTTTCAGTCTCTCACCTTTCCGGCCCCCCGTCCACGTTGTTTGATTGTTTTTCTGTTCTTTTGTCTTTGTCCTTTCCTTCCTTCTTTTTGTCTATTGTGTACATGAAGAGAAGAAGGGAGAAGAAGAAACATATAGACACGTATATTATGTCTTTTAGTCTTTCTTCCTTTCAAGCCTTCTTCGCTCTTTCTCTCCATCTGTCGGTGTGTGTGTGTGTGTGTGTGTTTCTGGCAGTTGATTGTTGCCTTTTCTGCCTGTATTCTTGTTTCTTCACGCATTGGTTGATGCTTTGCGTGCAGGGAAGATCAAAGCAAGGTGCGTTGAGTGTGGAGGCAGCCAGGTGTGCGAACACGGACGACTGCGCCGATTCTGCAAAGAGTGCAAAGGGAGCGCGCTGTGTGAACACGGAAGGCAGAAGACACGGTGTGCGGACTGCGGGGGTCGTCACATCTGCATACACAGAAGAGAGAAGTGGAACTGTCCCGACTGTGGGGGATCTCGGGTTGGTTGCTTGGTTTACGGTTTGCTTGCTTTCTCTGGGTGCATGCACTCGTTCGTACCTTGGTTGTCTCTCGGCCCCCTCCGATTTCCTTCCTTGATTGTCTCCCTGTCTTTCTCGATGTACTCCTTTCCTTCGTATCCCTGTCTGTCTCGCTGTGGGGGTGTCACTCTCCTTGCCTTTCCCCTCCGTGTTCGGATTCAGGGTCCATCGAATCGAAGACCGCGTTGCGTTGCCTGGTCATAATAAGCTCTCTTCGTCAATGTATTTGTACGCTGGCTGGCTTGCAGATATGCCAGCACGGGAAGATTCGAACGAGATGCGTGGACTGCGGAGGTTCCGGTCTGTGTTCCCACAAGAAAATCAAGGCGCTGTGTAAAGATTGTGGGGGGAGCAGCCTATGCATACATGGACGGTACAAGGGGACCTGCAGACCTTGTGGAGGTCGGTGTTTCTCTTGCTCTCTCTCTCTCTCTTTCTTTCTTTCTCTCTGGGTTCGCATGCTGATCATGTCTTTTGTTGTGGTTAGTGTGAATCAGTCCGATGGAAAAAGAACGGATTCAGAGAGTGGGCGCGTTTTATTCAAATTCAGAAATTGAGTGAATGCCGGCAGACAAGTTTGTGTGTGTGGGTGTGTGTGCGTTCTTTCTGGAGGCCAATGAAATGGCAAGGGTCAAGCCTCATTCCGGATGAGATGGCGCAGCCTCTGTCGGCATTTCTCGTCCCATTGACTTGATGGATGCGTGAGGCTACATGGGGCCTTTTTCCCACTCATTTTCGGGTTGTTGACTCGTGCACGTCGGATAGGGTGTTCAGGATGGTCTCTCTATTTCTGGATTCGCTCTTTCTCCCTCCCTTTCTTGCTCGTCCATGTTCTGAGTGGAGATGTCTCTCTCTATCTGCATGTCTTTCCTTCCTTCCGGCGGTGTGCAGGCAAGCTTCTGTGCGTGCACGGAAGGCGTAAGCACGCCTGCAAGATCTGTCCGTACACGCCCAAGAGGAGAAGACCCACCGAAGTTGTTTCGCAGCCTCTGATGGTGGAAGGAAGTTCGGCTCATCAGCCTGGGCACGCAAGTGGCAATGGGTCTGCTGACCAAAACGGGAACGCAGCGGCGGGTGCGAGAGCAGCAGGGCCAAACGCTGTTGCCTCTGCTGCATTGCCTTCCTTCGAGGCCCAGCAGACTCCTTCGAGCAGCTCGGGCGTTCCCCCCGCACCAAACGGGGGGGTATCAAACTCTTTTGGCTCCGCTCCTCCTGGGGGCGAACCTTCGACCTAAGCTGTACAGGGAGAAGCGATGATGGAGTGAATTGAAAGCAATTTGGCTATGGTGAGAAAAAGAATAAAGCGTCTCTAAGCCTTTCCCGTTGACCGGTTGACGCTCAGGTTGAGGACCTACCCGATTGAGGCTAGGTCCGGCCAGGCTTTCAAATTTACCTCCCAAGCGTTGCGGCGAGCAACAAGCTAGGCAACAAGCTTCAGTATACTTCAAAGTTAGGAGATTCATTATTCCGGTCAAGGACTCGACTCCAATTAATATGGTTTTATGATTGTCATACAGTGGAAAAATAATGTTTTTTTCTTGTATAAGTTGTATAATACTTGTATTAAAATTTAACATTATTGATTGATTGATTGATATGTTCCGCCCTAGGGCCTTCCTGCTATGTCCATCTGTCGCCAGAGCTAGCAGAGCGGGGCGTTCCCCAGCAAGTATATTTTAGTTGTGAAATTAGTAAAAATGAAAGTGGACGTCCGAAAAGAAAAATGGAACACTAATATATTTGTTAATTAACATTTTACTCAAATTTAAATAGTCAATTGCAGTACATTGATTAAGTTTGTCAATTAAATAGTTGAATATAACCGTGATAAGTATGAATGAATCACTATGATATAAGTGACTAGATAAGTGATTTAGTGATGCCCGAGAGCATTGAGCCACTGTCGCCGTTTTGTCTTCTAGAGGTCAGCCCCATGCGCAAACTAAAGACTAGGGGCCTTTGTCTAGAAGCCACTGTAGCTTAATTGCGTTACTATTGCTACTTACTTTACTTACTTACTTAGGGACCTTAGGGTTGGTTGAACCCAGGGTCTCCGACAACCAGAGACAGATGGCAACCCATGCTACTAATATATTAACTTTTGATAGAATTTTAACAATGAAGTATTAACAATAGGTTTTAACAATATAATCATACTTGCATAATAATGGATATCACTTATTTATTCAGCTTTCATAAAGTTAGAGTCTGTTAGAATATAACTACAAGTGTGATAATATATAATAAAGGACCGAGAGATTTTATGAATCTTTTTCTTTTGTGACACCCGAGTTTTTTCTGGTTGAACCTGAATCTTCTGAATCTTCTGATGAAAATTAATATGTACCCTAAAGCACAACTCCAATTCTCTGTTCACTACTGTTCACATGCACTTCATATGTATTTGTATGCATAACAAAGAAAGCGTCACATCACCACTGCTAAAATACCCACTGTTCCTTGCGACCAAATTCTGTCTATAACCAAATCGGTCTGCCTTGGTTTGCGCATTCACAAATAGTGCCGCTAGTGCGCTTAGTCCCATCACGGCACACAGTTTCCGCACTCACGCCTATCGATCTGCAAGACGTTTACAAACTTCTCCTCTCCTCGGAAAGTAGAGATGAACAACAGGATGGCATTTGAGAGAGAGAGAGAGAGAGAGAGAGAGAGAGAGAGAAGGAAACAAAGAATCTGAAGGAAAGAAGCAGAAAAATTGGGGCAAAGGCAGCGCACTGGAGTATTCAATAGCTGACAGACAAACCATCTGAACCACTCCATCTACCGTGTTGAAGAAGCGTCTGTCCCCTCAGGCAGGTGCACACAAAAACAACGAACGGACTCCCACGACTACGGTCTCCCAACAGTGTTTACTCCCTGACAGGAAGTCAGGGGGAGCCTCACACGCTTCCCTCCCTCCGTGCCTCCTTTCTCTCAACACACGCAGGAAGGAAGGAAGGAGGCAAAGGCAGCAAGGGAGGACAGAAGGAAGAAAGGGCAAGGGACATGAGGAAAGGAAGAAAGGAAGAAACATAAAAGGAAGCGCCTCCCTCCCCGCTCGCCTTGGAAAAAGAAACTAGAGACGTCTCTCTCTCTCTCTCTCTCTCTCCCCCTCTCTCTCTCTCTCTCTCTGTGAGTGTGAGTGTGAGTGTGTGTGTGTGTGTGTGCGTATGTGCGTGCGTGCGTGCGTGCGTGCGTGCGTGTTTGTGTGCCTAGATGCCACTGTGATTTCTCTCTTCGTGATTTCTCTCTTCGCTACTGCGAACAAGAGAAACGTACACAGATGGACACAACACAGATAGGGAGCCCCGGTCCCACACACGCACCCGCTCGTTCTTTCCGTCAGGGCACCGGTCGGTCAGCCGACGGATGACTGCAGCGATAAATGGATGACAATCTCAACGTATTCATCCGATTCAGTCCGCATGGCCAGAAGCGTCTGGAAGGAAGGAAAGCGCCAAGCCTCCAACCCACCCACCCCAATGCATCCCTCCTCTCCCCCCCCCCTCTACGATGGAGAAGTGGCAGTTTCCAACTCGGACTTGGTCTCTCCCCTGACAGCCGCCTCTGCGTCTGCTTCTGTTTGAGGAGACAAGCTCGTCGATGGAGAGACCCCCCCCTCCCCTCCTTCAGGTGAAGACGAGGATGCGGCAGTGGCCGTAGTAGGGTCTGGAGTTTTTGCTTGTTCTTTCTCCTTTCTCTTTCTCTGCGGCCTCCTTCTCCAGCGAGTGCTCTCTGCTTGCATTCCCTTTATTAACCCCCCCCCCTCTCCCTTGTGATCTCCCCGCCCTTGGTCGAAACTGCACATGGGAGGCAAAGAGAGAGAGAGAGGGAGGGAGAGAGGAGGCACTTTCGTCTGTGTGTGAGTTCTCTACTTGTGGTGTTGTGCACATTTTCTATTGAATCTCAGGTATGTCTATCCCTCATTATCCTCTTTTCTCGTGCTTTCTGACTGCTGGCCTGGAAGGACGGACGGAGGGACACGAGGAGACCTGGCTTTGTTTTGTTTTTTCGTCTTCCTGCTTGGACTTTCATGATGCCCACAGAGCGTAGACTGAGCTTTGGATTTGTAATTTAGCGGAGAGACCGATAGTCAGATTATTGATACATGTGACGCTCCCTTGTGCATTCTCTCTGTCTCCCTCTCTCTCTCTCGATCGCTTTATCTATTTATTGTCCGGACTCAAGAGAGGATCCCTCCATCCCCCCAGACAAAGGAGCAAGCGAGCAAGCATACATTATTCTACTCATCCATCCATCCATTTATCCATCCATCCATCCATCCATTTATCCATCCATTCATTAGGCGCTTTATCTGTCCATTGATTCTGCCGTCCGTCCATACACTGCGAACAAGGCAAGCAGCCTGCCTACTTGTATTTTCCTCTCGCAGCCAGAGACGCAATCTTCAGCTCCTGTGCGTACAATTTCGCCATGTCGTCGAGCGGCATTTCACCCTCTTTGCCCCTGAAGGCAGGCAGGCACGGCAATCACAGTGTACACGTCTACTGTTGAAGCAAATAAATCCACCCATGCAAAGCTTCCCTGTTGAACTCACCCATTCTTCCCCCTTGTCCTTAAAGAGAGTCAGTCAGTCAGGCAGTCAGTCAGGAGTTGCACCGACGACTTTCCGACAGGGCGTACGCGGGCATCAAGCAAGGCAGGTACACTAACGCACAGACGGACAAGAGTCTTTTCTAAAGTCCAAGAAACGCGACCATACAGGTAGGTGACAGTGTGCCGGCCTGCCCCCGCGCCCCCTCTTGAGGTGTCAGATCTTCGGCACGCGCCGCCCCCTTGGCTCTCTCTGTCTGGCCAGTCTTTGTGGGCGAGACGCCACAGGCAGGCAAAAACGTGTATGTTGAACGAATCCATCCGTCTGATTCATTCGGGTTCTTCACTTTCATGGTGAGTTAGAGGGAGTCGGCATTGCTGGCCACTGATGCGTACCGCGTTTCCCAGGTGAACGATACACAGGAAAGGCAAGACACCTAGCCACCGACGTACCTGCAAAGTTCCATCACAGGCAGCTGGAGGGCAGCGCTCCAGGAGAAGGACAGCTGCCAGGGCGCGTGCTTGACTCCAAACGCGGGCTTTTCCGAGTTCAGAGCTGACAGCCGGGCGGCCACGTCGAAAAAAGGTTGGCCTCCCGAAAGGAAGACGATGCCTGCAGGCGGGCAAGCAGGCAGGCAGGCAGGCAGCACAAAGAAACAAAAAGGACAGCAAATCAGAAATAAGTACAGATGTTGTCCTGAAGAAGAGGGGCAGCTTTATTCCGACGAAAAAGAGGGGCACGAAGAAAAGACGGCTTCGTCTCGCTAGTGGCGGTGAAGTGCACGAAGATATCGACCATTCGTACTTCATCATATTTCGCCTTGCCGCGTCCCAAACCGACAGTAGGACCAGAAATAGGGAAAAAACCACGTATGGGCTGGCAGTGGAGACGAACATCTGCTCCAACAGAGAGAGAAATTAAGGGGATGTCATGCGAAGTGAATTCGAATGAATGAGAATGAGTGTGCCGTGTATCCACCCGCCCTCCTTACAATCACTCTTCTATGCCTCCCCATAAACCGCTTCAGAATCTTCTGTGTCACTCTTGCTTCTTTTTTCCTCCCTCTCTCTCCCTTTCTCCCTCTCTCGGTGCGTCTGTCTGTATGTATCTGTATAAGAGGAAGGCTTCGAGTCGGTCAGAAGGTCTGTCCGTCTCTCTCTGTCTCTCTCTCTCTCTCTCTATGTGTGTGTGTGTGTGTGTGTGTGTGTGTGTGTGTGTCCGCGTGCATACGTGTGCTTGTGCGTGTCCGACTGGCTATCTATTTGATCCCTGCGGACTCTCGATACATGTTCAGGCAATTGATGAGTCCATGTGTATCCATCCGTGCATGTGTACACATCGCGCATGCAAGCATACTCGTTGTTACCTGTAAAGGTTCGATCAAATGTGGCATGCAGGCAGGTGTGCATGCGAACAACAAACCGACTGGCACGTACAGGCACTGAGGCGGAAACTGACTGATTAACTATCTGAGAAAGAAAGAAACTGATTGCCCGAAGAGGAATCGCAAACGGCGAGGAAGAAGAAGAGAGACAGACTGAAGACACGAACCAACCAACCAACCTACCCACCCACCCGGCATTGCAGGAGGCACAGTGTTGGCAAACGCGACCAGATTCTGTCGTGCGATTTCGCGAACCGTGAATGACTCCTTACAGTTCTTTCCAGGGAGCACTAGACTCGTCTGCAACAAAAAGAGGCATCAGGGGAGTCAAGAAATACGAATATGGTGTTAAACACTGCGGTATTTTTCGATCAGCATGCTGCAGTCGTGCACAGAATAAATACGAATGGTTCACGAAGGTCTCGACACAAGTTGAAGAAGCCCAGCTCCCCTCCCCGACCTTCAATACTGTGCTCTGTATGTCGACTCCGTGCTTGATGCACTCTCGCCAGAGGACCGATTGGATTTCCTCGTTCACCTTTCGTGCCGTTCGAAGGTCGTGATCTCCCTCCATCAGAACATCTGGTTCGACTATCGGAACGAGGCCTTCCATCTGCACACGCTCATTGACATACTCTCTCTCTCGCTCTGTCTCTACGCCACACACGCGTAGATGGATAGAACTAGAGAGAGGAAGACACACGCACCCATACGCAGACAGACACACGTACACGAACGCGCACAAAGAGAGAGAACGCACACGCACCGAGAGAGGGGGGGGGNGGGGGGGGGGGGAGAAAGTGAGTGAGAGAGAGAGAGAGAGAGAGAGAAACGCGGGACGGGGAGAGGCAGAAATGACCAAACATACACACGCAAGCAGCCAGCAAGCCAGGCAGGCACGAACGAAGGTGGCATCCTTCTGCAAAGCTGCCGGCAATGGACGGAGGGAGCAGACAGACAGGCAGAGTTATTCTTCTCGTCAAGGCGAATCCATCCTACTCTGCATTCTCCACAGTGGAATGAATCTTTGTCTCCCTCCCTCCGCCTGCCTCGCCCCTTCCCTCCAATACCCTCTCGATCAATCAGTTTCTCACTCACTCACTCACTCACTCACTCACTCACTCACTCTTCATGCTCAGGATGTCAAGGGGGCGGACACGAGATCTCACAATTAGACAAGAAGAAAGGACGGAAGAAAGATGGCAGCAGGGCATTGCACACACCGACGCAGGCACCCACATCTACACGGAGAGGGAGAGAGCGGGGGGGGGCGGAGAGAGAGACAGAGGGAACTCACTTGAGAGATCAGCGCAAACCTGGCGAGGTCTCTCATGTTCGATTCGATTGCGAGGGCCGTCGGCAGTCCTTTTCTCGTGTCGATCTGCAAGGAACGAACGACCGAAGGAAGGCACGAACGGCAGACGGAAGGAAGGAAAGAACGAAAGAAGGAGGGATGTAACGAATGCAAGCACAATTTCACCTGCCTACAAGCACGAATTTACGACAACCACAAAAACAGAAACGAAGAGAATACATTTCGCTCCTGTTTATGATTCACATGTAGTGACCTTGTGCTGGCATCGTGACGTAAACATAACCGCTTTGCAGATGCGCGCTGAAAGTACACTTACACGCACAAGCAAACAAGTCCGTGGAGGAGAGGGGGCGTCCGCCACGGGACACAGACGAGGAGGAGGACGAAGGAGAGCGCTGTGGAAGTGCCAGGGCGGGAAGATAGGGGGGCTAGAGGGAACACGACAAACGCGAAAGCCGGTTGGTGAAGTAATCAATCTCTAGCGAGTAGCGTGTCTCTGTCTCTGACTGAGCTGAAACCACGACACAAAGGTGATCCGAAGGTCTGCCTCCCTCCCACAGATCGATCCGCAACTTGACTACGCATGTAGAAGAGAGTGAGTAAACCCATGGGTGTGTTCAATGGACCGAGGGATGAGTTCAATGGGTGGGTAGACGCTTGCGAAGGGGCAGAAAGAAAGGAGGGCGGGGATCTGAAGAAAAGAAACAAAGAAAGAAAGATCGTCAGGGAGACCAACAAACCTTGATGGGAGACCGCCACTTTGTGAATTCCGCTCCTGCCTTTTTGTATTCCTTCAACCTGCATGGACGCATTAATTGTTCATTTGCTTGCTTGCTTGCTTGTGGCACAGTCTCCCTTTGCTTGCTTGTTTGTGTGCATCATTTCGCTTGCTTGTGGCCTTATTCATTTGTGCAACAGTCTCCCTCCCTTTTTGGCATCATGATGCACGCCAATTGGTATGCAATTCAAGGCTTCATTCATTCCCTTAGTTTGTGTGTCTGTCTCTCTCTTTGTCTTTCTTCAGGCATTCAGTCCGCCCCACACTTCGGATTCCTCACGGATCGATCGATGCATTCCTTCCTTCTTGCCTTTCTTCACGAAGAACATACACCGGATTCCTTTCCTCGTTCATGAATCTACCCATTCAGCCGTGCGGCCCATTCAGCCCCTCACCCCCCACCCCCTACCGGTCAGCAAGCGAGTCAAGTCCCTGCATAACCGTCTCCCCCCCCGTCCCCGGGAGCTCAGCGACCTTGAGGTGCGGTTTCACACTGCAGACGTGCGCACACGCATGGGAGGCGGAGACGGGAGAAGGCGGGCGGACAGCAGGCAGACGCAGCGGTGTGAAGTGACAGATACCAAGACAAACACGGACGCAAGGATGCTCGAAAACGAGGTTGAATGCACCTAACAGCGGACAGAGATGTGCACTCTGCAGGACACAGCACTCCCCCAGTTGTTCCTCCTCTCTCGCTCAAAAACACAAAATAACGTGCAGACACGTGCACACGCGTCAGAAAGACCACTGTATACTGTATGCTACACGCAGACATTGACGCAGCAGCCACACGTATGCCCATTGACGACTTCGTCGGTGGATCAACTAACTCACTTTCAATGCAGGGCCATATCCAACCGTCCACCCACCCACCCACCCACCCACCTTCGGATCTCTTCCGATGAAGAAAGGGGACAACGAAAGGGAAGGAAGGAAGGAAGCAACACTGGAAGGGAGGGAGAAAGGAAGGAAAACAAACACACAAGCGAGATGGAATTGATTGACCGACTAACCCAACGGATATCCCTCGAGATTTCAAAAAACTAGGAAAGCTCTGCCCGTTTTCGTGGTTCTGGAAAAGAGTTTCCGGGTCCAAAATGGCCCCGGAAAGACATGCAGGGCCTGCCGAGGTCTCGAAGAGCAGCTGTCGGTACCTTCTTCTGTTCTCCTCGCTATTTTCAATGCCAACCCTCTCGAAACGGACACCAATCGTGCCTGCATGATGCGACGAGAACAGAAGAGAAGAGAGAGGAAACGCAAAACGCATTCACCCTTGCACGACGAAAGGCACGCAAAGGATATGAACCGCGCGCATGCGGAATTTCATAACACAGATACGCGTGTGCACTAGACAGATAGAGAGACAGACACACCGGCGGACTGGCTGAGACAGACAGGCAGGCAAGCAGGAAAGCAGGCAGGCAGGTGGAGACAAACAAGCTGGGGTATTTCCCCCACTATTCTTCTTTTCATGTAAACAGCAGACAAAGAAAGACAGACAGACTGTGTTTTTCTCCACCAAAACAGCTTCTTTGGGACATACCGTTTTTCCCGTACTCAAACAAAACAACCACAAAGAAGTAGAGGAAGGTAGGAAGAAAAGAAGAGAGAAACAAACAAACAAAGAACGAACAAAAGACGAAAGAACGGCACAGATAGACAACATGATTCTCTTTCCCTCTCTCTCTCTCTCTCTCTCTCTCTCTCTCTGTCTCTTCTTTTCTTTTCCCTTTCTGGTTTTCATGTGACCAACACGCAAAGAGAGGAACGAGGAAAGACATGCAGAAAGGCTAAACGATTTGTCAAGCAAGTGGGCAAGAGGGGCCGGAAATATGCAGAGCAGTGTGCGTGCCTCTTCGCTCTACACTGCCCGACAGTCAGTGTCGCTGCACTGAACTCCTCTGTGCGCCCCTTGCTGCTGCTTTGCGGAAGGAAGCGCCCGCTTCCCCTCTGCGCCATGCGAAGTATCGAACGCATCCTCCTCCATCGACCTTCCGCAATGTGCTTCTTCCTGCCTTTCAGCTCTCTTCATTCATTCATTCATCCATCCATCCATCCATCCATCCATTCGTTCGTTCGTTCGTTCATTCATTCATTCATTCATTCATTCATTCATCCATCCGTTCGTTCGTTCGTTCGTTCATTCATTCATTCATTCATTTCTTCATTCGGGTGATGCGAAGTCATCTGGCTGCGTGGGACGAGAGAAGAAACTCCCTCCAACACCAACACCTGTCGTGATGCTCACGAACGATTCCGAACGAATCGACACTTCTTTCCTTGGGGAATCGGGGGCCGGCGAGGATTGTACTGCCAGAACTTCTTCTTTTCTTCTTCTTTCTCGGTTGGATAAACAAGCAACCAAAGCGAGGGGAAAGGAAATTTCAAACGGGGGATGTCCAAAGGAAGGATAGAAAGCTCCTGTGGTCAGAAGGGGCCAGAAGGGAATAGACGGAACGCCCCTTGTTTGTGTCCGTTCCCCCGAAGAGATTTTCCGTGATCACTGGAAAAAATGAACTGCTGATCATGTCCACAAGACCAGGAAAGAGAAACAAGAAAGAAAGGGGAAAAAACCACACCCATGAAAGAAACTTATAAGAACAGTGAGAGACAGAGAAGCCTTGTCAATATAGACAGGAGACGTGTGGGTCCCGAACTTCTGCTGTTTTTGCTTTCGTGGCAGAGACGCCCTTTCAGCGGTCACGAAACTCTTCAAAGACTCAAATTGTCAGAGTGAAAGGCTGGTCTTCTGGACTTGCTTCTGCATGTGCGGGAGGGCGGTTCTGGCGAGACGTGACTGATGGGGCGGACGGCTGCCAGACAAACAGACCGACAGACGGACAGACCATATGTTTCTCCATCCTTCCCTAGCTCCTTTCGTCTTTTCACGTTCACAGACAGAAAGACAGAGATACAGACAGACTACATCGTCTTTTCTTTTTCTTTTTCTCTCTCTTCATTCTAACAAACAGACAGACTATACGTTTCACAGACAGACAGGCAGGCAGGCAGGCAGGCAGGCAGACAGACAGACACAGACAGACAGACACAGACAGAAACAGACAGACTATACGTTTCACAGACAGACAGGCAGGCAGGCAGACAGACAGACAGACACAGACAGACACAGACAGACACAGACAGACACAGACAGACACAGACAGACAGACAGACACAGACAGACAGACAGACAGACACAGACAGAAAGACAGACAGACAGACAGACAGACACAGACAGACAGACAGACACAGACAGACAGACACAGACAGACAGACAGACAGACAGACACAGACAGACAGACAGACAGACAGACAGACAATATGACTTCTTTTTTTCTGTTTTCCTTTTGATCATACAACAGACAGATGGACATAATGGACAGACTATCTGCTTCTTTCTGTTCATGAGAAGCGAAAGAGGCACAGACGCGCCTATGTGTACACTTGAACAAGGCAAGCGCGCGCGCACACACACACACAAACGCCTGCACAGTCTGCCGCACTACTCCACACACGCAGAGCAAAGACTAACGGTGCAAAACTGAGACTGGCAAAAGAAACGGCCAACAGCATGTGCACGGACCTGCGCTTTCATCACATGCTGTCAGTCCCTTGCCGTACTTCGTCATTCGATCTGCTATTCGTCTCAGAAAGAGCCCCCCCCTCTGCCCCTTCAAATGGCTTCCCCGACTCAGCATGTAGGCCTCCATCCCTCGGAGGATGAGAAGCAGAGACACCAGGGAGAGAATGCAGGGAGCTGCCATCGTGCGTTTCCCGGTGGCTCGAGACGCCCGCCTTGCGAAAAAATGCTGACCGATCAGGTAAGAGAAAACGAGACGGATTGTCAGAGACGGGAGTACAAAATATGATACAAAACACTCCGGCAATGTCCTGCCCTTCTCTCTCTCAGCATGTCCCCCTCTCACTGCAAGTGGATAGAAACAGACAAAGATTGCCAAAAGGGAGATTTGACGGGCAAGGAACAGAATGAAGAGTGTTGAGCAAAAAATGCCTGGGGTCATTCATATGCCGCACTTGTCTCTGACCGGCCACGAGAAACTAAGCGGCGGTAAATGTGGAGTAGCGGGGCATCGATCCCCGTACCTCTCGTATGCTAAACGAGCGCTCTACCATTTGAGCTACTACCCCGCTGTGTGACGGAAAAGTTGTTGCAATACGTTGCTTGGTGTGCATCGACGAAGATGCGATTTTTTCCTTTGCCGCAATATTTTTCGGAATTGCTCAAGGGGTAGTAGCTCAAATGGTAGAGCGCTCGTTTAGCATACGAGAGGTACGGGGATCGATGCCCCGCTACTCCACTTTTGCTCGAGCTGGCACGCAGCTTGTTGAGTGACTGACCTTAAACTGACCTTAATCCAAACAGGACTAATGAATGCATTGCGCTTTCAGATGCGAGCCTGGCAAGTCTTAACTTTTCCCCATTGAGAGGGAATTCATGTCTCAATGTACCTGATTGCAAAGCAGGATTCCTTTCGTCCGAAAACTGATATCAATATGCAAACCAAGTAAAGATCAGGGACTTTTCAGCATCGATTCAAGTTCGATCCTCGAATTTCAAGCTGCCTGCCTGTCTACCCACATTCGCATTTGCGCACCATTACTCTCCGAATCTCCATATTCAACTCCAATGGTCGCCCCTTTGAGTCTTCCTTCTCTTCATGTTTCCCCTCGACGGGCGCTGAGATTCAACTTCTTCTACTGTTTCCCCACGCGTATATCCGTCAAATCTGGAAGAGTGCCTTCCTCAATCACCAATTTCAATCGAAGTACCGACTCGCATAATGCCTCGCAGGTTAAGATTTCACCTTCTCACTTTGCAGACTGCCTCTTCGATTCCTCCTCTCTCTGTCTAGTTTCGACTTCCTCTCATGCCGTACGGATTGTCTTCCCGATTTCAGTGACTGCTTTCCTTACTCTCTCTTACTACATGGTTTCTGGATTTCATTCCCTGCCAGCCCACAGGTTTGCCTTGTTACTTCCAATATCCCTTCCTGCCTGCCTGCCTGCCTGCCTCCCTGTCTGGCTCCCTGCCTGCTTAACTGCCCTCCTCTCTGTATCTCCAGATCCAACTTCTTTGTCTGCATCTGCTTGGCAGTGCGTCACTACCTCACAAGTTCACCCTGGCTGCCATGTAAGCGAGGCAAGCTCTCGAACTTTAAGTGCACTACCTGCCTGCTTGCCTGCCGGCTGCCCGCTTGCCTGCCTGACAGTGTCTGCCTGCCTCCAAATCTTCAAGTGTTTAGCGGCTAGGCAGGTGGATGCCCTCTGACGCAGTCCGAAACGGCCAGAGTAGGTTGACTGCTCAGGCGGGCCGGGACCTGTGTGACACAAGGCGGGGTCCGATCTAGGTAGGGTCCGATGTAGTCCGATGCTTTGGGTTGCACTGCCGCAGTGAGGATTATACCCCGCCTATAACCCTGCCCGTTCAGCTCTCACAACGGAGAAACATAATGATTCAAACATCGTGCTGCGAGCCTGCGACCAGCCGCGACGCAATAGAGTGCTCAGGCTAAAATTATACGTATAAAAATACTTTTTTAACCTAGTTATACGTTTTGATCAGCATTGTGATAATTTGTTAATACCTAGGTTAATACACATGAATACACATGAACGTCTCATTTAATTTTAAATATGAATGATCACACTGGTAACAATCTCTAGTAATAAATTCTACTTTCAAAATAACTCTAAAATAAGCTACAATGAGCCCTAGAATGGGTTTGAGTAATTAAATTAATTAATTAAAATTATGTATATTAAAAAGTTTTCCTAGAAGTTTTCTACAAACTTTCCTCTTCTTTTTAATTATTATCTATCTTTATTCTGTTCTTGCTACCAGACTACCAGTGTCTATAAACGCTGTTTCAAACATACAAATTAAGCAACAACTTAATTATTCAACTTTTTAAAGAAAATTGTCAATTAGAAGTAAACAGATGCGAGTAGAAACGGTGACTGGCCTTTCTCTTGCACCCCTGTCCTCCCCTTGAAAGACCACACGTATAGGAAAGACTTTATTGAACCCCCGTCAACCTTCATTTCAAAATTTTTACTCTCCCATTTCGACATCGCCGCTTGTGTCTTTCTGCTCTTTGCTTTCTTCTTGAGTCCCCTCAGGCCGTTTTTGGCTGGCAGCACCAGCAGAAGCAGCACCACCTGCACGCATGGATCAAGCAAGCGATCAGTCGGCCGTGCCCTCTCAACAGCATTCTCTGACGCAAATGTTTTGCATGAGGAACCGAATCGATAGGCAAGATGCCCAAGCCTGTCTGAGTTGGTTTCTTTTTTGATCGCAGAGGCGCGCCACACGCAGGGAAGGACGGCCATGCGCAAGAAAAAAAAGGAGGGGCAGTCTAAGTCGGGGTCAGCAGCTGGTGTATCAAACCGTGACCACCGTTGCGTGAGTAAATGAATCGACCATGGGAACAAAATCACTTTGGATCCACAAATTGCACACCTACGTTACAGCATACACTACACACTCCGTCAAGGAAGGACACAATGCGGGAGGGAGGGAGGGAGGGAGGGAGGGAGGCCCACCTTTGATTTCAGAAAGAAAGAAAAAGCACGAGGAGGCAGGCGGGTCTCTATGACATCGAAAAAAACGTTTAAATTCGGGAAGGTTCACAAGCGGAGACGGAAAAAGAATGTAGTGAAACCACAGAGAGGGGGTCGTGCAACATGTAGGAGCACCTGACGACACACACGACAATGCCTCCCTGACGCGATTGGACAGTGCACCCCCTCACCTGCAAGTGGAGGTCTCATCACGGGAGGCCTGGGGCCCAGAAATCCGGACAGGCGCTGAATCGAGGAGGCCGGCGCTCCTCCTGATGCCCCCCCGCCTGTGCCTGTGCTGCCGGCGGCAAGATTTCCCTGCACGAAGTTCTGGGGAGATGGTCGATCGAGACGAAGAGTTAATGAATGTTTGCATGCCCACATATATACGCACTCGGGAAACCATGATCGAAGTTCTCTCAGCTGCTACTTCTTCATTTCGTTCTGTCACCATCCCCTGAACATGACGACAATGAGCAGACAGACTGACAACCATCCAGTTCAAATCCTTTTTTCTGGAGACGGCACGGAATTCCTTCCGTCTATGTGTCTTCTCTGTCTGTCTGTCTGTTCTTGTGCGGACGTGCAGGCCGATCGCGTACATGCATGAAGACGTTTACCCACTGTATGCATGGGTCTCTCAACTACTCAGAAACGCGCATCACTGCCTGAAGAGTCGACAGCCACAGAGAGAGAGAGAGCGCCCTTCAGACTGAGGGTGTACAAAGATTCCTTTGCGGGATCCTTCAGTTCTTCTTTCCACTTTCCATCTCCCTTCCTTCCTTCCTTTCTGCCCCCCTTCCGGCTGGCAGTGTGTAGAGACAATCCCCCCCCCTCCCATGAGCTCACCCTCACAAAAGCAGGCCTCCCTGGCCGACCAGTCCTGATTGTGTCGGGAAACATACCGGGAGGACGCCCCCCCGCCTGCATTCATTAGTTCGCAAGACAATGAGCCCAACGACCGAGTTAATTAAAGCACTAGTACCGCATTGGGAACAAACGAGAGGAAAAACAAAAGAGCTGCGAGCAAGCAGTGCCACAAGCAATTTAGCAGGACCGTGACAAGCAACGCACACGCACATACCCTCACAAGGCTACACAAGAACTCCCTCTTGCAATCAAATTTTCTCTCCAACGCCACTTCTTCGAAAACCCACCAAGAACGCAGAGAAAAAGGCAGGAAGAGAGTGACACAGACACAGAGAGAGAGAGGAATGCAGAGAGAACACCCAAAGAGCGGGTGGTTAGAGGGTGGCAGCAACCAACCAACCAGCCAGCCAGCAACTTTAGCCATCCATCCATCAATGCACCGTCGATTCAGGCAGGCCATGCAGCAGAGACAAAGAGGCAAAGACAAGAAGGAAGGAGAGAACCGTCGGGGGAGGTCCTCCCTCATGCACTCCCTCACTGACCATTCTCTGCACCCCCCCCTGGTGTTGCCTCTGCCTCTCCATGTGGAGTCTGTACGCCTGCAGACGAAGAGAGAGAAACGGAATAATAGAAAAAGCAACAGAAGGTCCACGAAGTGACCGGGAGACCATTCAAGTGCCTGCTACCAGACATGCAGGCAGAATTAGAAAGCGAGTTGGAACACCGGAAGACGTCCATTCTCTTCCCCCCCCAACTACCAAAGAGTCGACGTGCACTCTCTCATGTGTACCGGATCGCGAGGGAACGAATGCACAAAAAGTCGACCATGCAGGCGTCCACCAACCGATGCCCTGAGGCTACGAGGGTGTCACCGGGCTAGAAACTGTGATCACCCTTTCCCGTCCGTCCGTCCATCCATCCATCACTGCGTGGAAGGAAGAGAGACCCGCCAACTTGTCCCCCCTTCGCATTGGCTGACAAGACAGGCCGGAAGCTTCCCTTCCCTTCACCCATATCTCCACGAGGTCGAGGAGAGGAAGTCAACTGGTAAGCCGACATTCGCTCTCTCCCTCTCTCTCTCTCTCTCTCTCTCACACACACACACACACACACACACACTTACACACACAAATAAAAGGGAAACAGCTGCAGGAAAAGAGACCGACAGAGAGACAGGCCGCGACAGAAGTAAGGACAGACAGACCATCGGATTGGAGTGGCCTCTTTTGATGTTCAGGTAAGCAGGAGGGTCCCTGGTTGGCGGAGGAAGCTGCGTCATGGGCAGGTATCCTGTCTCGAGGGCCCTCTGACTAATGCCTCTGCATGCATTATGGTGCACAGACACACGCAAGCACGCGGAGGAAAATGAAATGACAACGCGACATGCAGCCAAACATCGAGACGGAAAAGGTCACTTGTGGTGAAAGATTTCTTCCATTCGACCGGAAAAAAACGTGGTACTCTGCCAATGCATGAAAGGAGACACGTGGTTTGTTTTTTTCACAGGTCCGCATGCAACCAGCGTGCGCGCTCGTGCTGCCAGATGCTGCACAACTCAGACCCATACACGCATACAGCCCCCTGCATGCATGGGTGGCAGAATGGGCCGACGCTGATGACTGTTCGAACGATGACCGACGGGAGTCCCAATTGGAGAACAGAACTGAAGAAGAAGAAAGAACTGACTGAATGAATGAGTGACCGACAGAAAGAAAGACTGACGTGAGAATCATCAGCTCGCCATTCATTTTTCTCTGTCTGTCTTCCGTCTGGTAGCGAGTGGGCCTGCAAAAGACCGAGCATTCTTAGAGTTCATGCACGAAAACACACACACACACACACACACACACACACACACACACACCCCGACACACACACACACACACACACACAGAGAGAGAGAGAGAGAGAGAGAGAAGGAAAGAGAGACAGACAGACAGACACAGACCTAATATTCTTTCTTTTTCTTTCTTTCTTTCTTTCCTTTCTTTCTTTCCTTTGTCGTTTGCTGACGAATTCAGCCTCCGCCGTATTCTCTTCTTTCTTTGTTGGGTCTTTTCTTGTTACACCCCCGGCCCAGATGAAAGAAAAGTGGGTCCCCCTTGTGTGTGTGTGCGTGTGTGCTACAGAGACAGACAGACAGGCAGGCAGACAGGCAAACAGACGAACACGCACACGTACGGACATATGTAAACGCTTTTCCCACGCTCCTTCCGAGGGCCTCTCTTTCCGCCTCTCTCTTTCCTTCTGTCTCTTTCTGCCTCTCTCTTTCCTTCTGTCTCTTTCTGCCTCTCTCTTTCCTTCTGTCTTTGTCTCTTCTTCTGTCTCTCTCTCCCACCCCCGCCCTCCCCTCTGTGTGTGCGTGTGCGTTTGTGCCGCCACCCATGTTGATTTGCTCGCAGAATGCCTAGGGAGTGATAGTCCTGCGGCATGGTTGTTCGCACGTCATCAGTCGAGCAACAGAGAGAACGCAGAGTCCCGCATTTCTCACTCGTTTCACAGCTCCTCTCTCTGTCTCCTCAAGCACGTCCGCCACTCTCTCGTCTTACCAACCCAATCAATTCACTTCAACCGAATGCATTTAACATTATTATGGATAAAAAATTCACTTCATCCACACTCTCTCGGCCTTCTTCCACTACCTTCCTGACATGAAAAGAATCCTAAAACAAACTCGCGATGTGTTGTCTTAACACTTCGTGCGATGCACGAGCTTTGCTTATGAACGGTCTGTCGGTCGCCTGTTTTTCTTTTCTTTTCTTTTCTCCGCCTGGACGGACGGACTGACTGACATGGGATGAGTCGTCAGACTGTCAGGGACTCTCGCGTGCCTGAGAGAGAGAAGAGATGCAGACAGACAGGAAGGAACGCACATACACACACACACACACACACACACACACACACACACACACACATGGACGTTCGTCCATCCATCCCACGGATCCAAACCACCCACATGCACACTACACCTCGTTCTCTTTCAGTGGACTGTCAGGCAGGAAGACAGACCTCTCTGGTGAATTTCTTCTGGGCCCTTTCGTTTCTCTCGTACACTCACATACATACATGCATACAGAGAGAGGGGAGGAAGGAGGGGGAAAATTGGGCCTAGAGGTAGAGAGACAGAGAAAGAGAAAAGGAAAAGCCACAAATAGAAACACAGACAGACAGACCGACCGATGGAATTGTGCAATCTTCAGAGAATCCAATTCCTCGACAAGCGCAGAAGTCTCCCAGGAACATTCCGAGTACGACAGTCGCTGCGTGCGTGCGAGCAAGGGTGCATTCATTCATTCATTCATTCATTCATTCGACATGACACAAAAAAGTCCATCGATCGATCGATGAAGGGAATGCAGCCGACAGAGCAACCGGCATCCAGTCAGCCACCTGACATGGCATGCACCGCAACGCCCGCAGTCCCCTCACGTCTAGAAACAAAAAAAAAAGAGGGCCAGAGGCAGGAGCGGAGCTGGTAGCCTTACTACGGGGGCAGGGGGAAGACGAACAAAGAACAGAGAGCAATAGCGTTTTTCTTCACCTGCAGTGTTGGAGACAGCACTTGAGGGAGAAACAGGGGAATGGAAGGAGCAGGAAGGCAAGCAGGTACGCACTCCTTTACCAGGCCACTCGTTCGCTTGCGAATGTGAGAAGGGGGCATCGCAGACACTTCCATTCCCAGCATCTGCTTTTGTCGGTGGCAAAATTTCGGGAAAGAGAGAGAACAGCTAGGGAGAAATGACCGATGTGAGATCGATGGTGTTTGACCAACGGACCTTCCATTTGACCAGGTACAGAAGCTGTCTGCTTCCCGCTTTCATGTCGGTGTTCACCTGCATGCATACATACATATATGTATGTATATATATATATATGTGTGTGTGTGTGTGTGTGTGTGTGTGTGTGTATGTCTGTGTGTATGAATGCAGTCGGACGGACGGACGGACAAATGGGCGACACTGGTCCTCCTCCCTCTCATTTCTTTGCGTTCCCCCAATTTTCTTTCCTTCTTATGTTTGGCCCCAGCCTTGCCTCTCTGTGCGCCTGCCTGTCTGTCTGCGCATGCGGTCAGTCAGACACAAAAGCCTCCCCTCCCTTGCTCCTCAATTCCCTCCGTGACAGACAGAATCCGATCATGCTGCCCGAGCAGGCATCTCCATCTCGTGCAACCTCCTTACCTCCCTGCTCTGTCCCACTCACTCTGCCTCTCTGCCTGTCTGATTGAACCATCTATATGGACTGCTTCGCATTTGTATATCACGACCTTTCCTTTTGCCCTTCGTCTGGCTCACTCGCTTTCACTGCACTCGATCTTTGACCGCCACTCTCTTCATGTCCACCCGCTTTCTTCTTGTAAGCTGCTCGTCTCTTCAGGTTTTTGCACCAACGCATCCTATCGCATTGCGCACGGCTTGTTTTCTTTTCCTTACAGCACAAGAATGGTCACAGTTGAGGGAGGTTTCCTCCTTCTCATTCCGACCCAGCGCCCGCCGGCACCACCGACCAACCTTCTTGAAGCCTACGTGCCGGACTGCCTCCTCGACGGTTGTCGGGTTCTCGCAGAAGGGAAGAGGCTTTCCGCCCCACTCTGCGTCGTCCTGCAGAGACACGATCGATCGATCGATCGAGAGAGAGAGAGAGAGAGGCACACAGGGAGGGGAGAAGAGAGGCACTCAGACCAAAGAAGAAACTATGGAGATAAAATGGGCACCCGGAGGGAAGCAGAAGAGAAACGGTAGCAAGCATCCATCCATACAGAAAGGGAACCTCTCACTGGAACATCACATGGAATGGGACCCCGCAACAAATGCTCTCGCACCCTGTTTGCTCCTTCTTTCTTTCTTTCTTTCTTTTCTTCCCGCCTTCCTTCCAGAGCAAAGCAAAAGCCCAAAGAACCCCCCCCCCCCCAACACACACACACATATATACACAAAGCTTTCTGTGTCCACGTACCTCTTCCTCTTCCTGAGCCGCTCCTCCGGCCTGCGCTGCGGTCTTTTTGGGTCTCCTGCTGTACCGGGCCCACTCGCCGTAAAGCTGAAAACAAATAGAGAGAGCTTTGCTCGTTCATGTGCGCGTGCATGCACATCTCTTTCTTATATGCGTGCGTAGAGCTCTCTCTCTCTCTCTCTCTCTCTCTCTCTGTGTGTGTGTGTGTGTGTGTGTGTGCGCACGCGCGCGTGTGTGTGTGTTGTCTGTTTACGGAACAAATCCGAAACAGCGTCCTGCGATCCGGGAACTGCGCGTAAAGAGAGCGAGAGAGAGAGCAACAAAGCAAAAAAAGGGGGCACGCGAGGGCACGGGGGGGGGAGCGAGAGGGGGGAGAAGAGCCTTTGCCGAGTCGCAACTGAGTAAGCAAAAAGGGAGGAAGGATTTTAGAAGGTTATTCAAAGTCAGTTGAACACGATCTTTTAATGAGTGCTTTCACGAAGAGACTGAAATCGGGTGTGGTGCCTGCGGTCCTGAGCTCATGTCTCATGACCGTCAAAACACTTGTTCACTTCTGTTAGTCACAGACCCATGCAGAAGAGTTCTTCATGTTCTGCTGATCATCCCGAAAAGCGACAGCTAGTCAGCTTGAATCATGATTGCTTGAAATGTGTTGTGCAGCGCTTGAGCTTCCGCATTCAAGCGAGAAAGACGATCTGAATACCGAGGTTGGCGTACCTTGTCAAAGAGACTCCTGAGAACTTTCATTTGAATGTACACCTCCGAATCTTCTCTGTTGTAGGCCTCGCACGCTCTCCAGATCTGCGTCATTCCATTCATTCATTCATTCATTCATTCATTCGTCCGTGCATTCATTCATGCATGCATGCAGCCATTCACTCACTCACCCACTCTCCCATTCACGCACTCAGGCAGCCGTTCATTAACCCATCCTTTGATTCACTTGATCGTTCATTTGAAAGTGAAAAGGCAGAAAGGCAAAGTACACGTGCGACGCGAAGGAAAGTTGTGGAGACCGAGCACATTCAACGAAACGAAGACAGCGGAACAGAACGAACACACCTTCTGGATGTCAGACCAGAACTCCTGCGGCTTGGTGTAAACCCGGTAGTACAGCTTTGCGTAGATCTGCATACGAGCGGTGCCATGAAAAACAGTCATTTCCGTCAGCAAAAGATGACACGCAACTGCGTATTTCTTCTTCCAAGTCTTCATGGAACCGCACGCGCTGTGTGCTGTGCTATTCATTTCAGCTTCCTTTCAAAAGAGGTGCCCCTGCAACGATTTGCCCACCGTGACTCTGCAAGGAAGGATCTGCATGCTTCACTGACATGGAAACATAATACTTTTCTGCATGACACAAAAACGAATGTATGCTGTGGAGTTGCGCTTGCACAAAGTAAAATGCAAGCAGACGAAGACGCGCAAAGAGACAGGGCTTGCTGTGGGAACCAGCAGACCAGATCAAAACCTACTTCGTGAGTCTCTCAGAGGGCGCGCGGGCGTTTTTGTCTGCGTGCGAGAGAATGTGTGCGTGAGAGAGAATGTGCGCGCGTATGCGAGGGAGTGCGTGCGTGTGTGTGTATGAGGGGGGGGGNGGGGGGGGGGGGGGCATCCAACAACCACAAAAAAGAGGAACACAAACAAGGTCCCACCACTACACCTCAAAAGTGTGAAGTGAGAGAAGCACTCTCTATCTCTCTCTCACTCACTCACTCCCTCTCTCACTCACTCACTCACTCACTGACCTGAGTGAAGTCCATGGGTTGTTTGACGATGCGGGAATACCCAGGGGCGTCTCTCTCCTCTTCCACGGGACGGAGGAAGGGCAGCGCGTACTTCACCCCCCTGCGCTCGAAGACCGCCATTGCGTCCTGCATGAATGCACTCACTCACTCACTCACTCACTCACGCATCCATGCATGCATTCTTTTTTTGGAACGTGCATCGAGTCGCTGGTGTGGCAACAGTCTCGGACATAAATTGAGCTGCATGGACCATTACGTGTCTTCTTGACGATGTTCATGCCCCTTCATCCTGTCGAGCAGCGTCATCTCAACCTCTTGTGATCGCAAAAACAGGGCCGAGAGAGACGTAAAAAAAGAAATGCACACACAAACGAACAAACAGGCAAGAAGCGCAGGAGCGTATCGATATAGTCTGCGCGGACCAAATCGAGTCCCTGTCCAGAAACAAAAATATTTGTATGGAAGTCCTGAGCCAGTTTGCTGGAAAGCAGTTCACCATTAATCTTGAATTCGAAATCTGCCCTGCTTTTGTAGACTTGCCGAACGTTAGACCCCAATGTACGGGCTGACGGCGATGGCGCATACTCATGATAGTGTATGAAATCCACGGGCGCACTGCGCGCATTGCGCGCACTTCAAAATTCGATCGACTGGCTGACTGACCAGAATGGCGATGCAGCTTTGAAGCCATGACGAAAGATTCTTCGGTGCTTGCTCCGCCATCGTCGGGTAACAGGCTCTGCACGGAATCGATTAGCGACGTAGCGTCATGCATGGATTGATTCGTCAAAAGAGCATGCAGCTGTAGGAAAGAATTCCTGGTGGTGCCAAGAAATTAATGGATCTAAACAATACACCGGACAAATGTTGCGAGACGGAAAGTGAAGAGAAGAGAATCACAAAAAGGCGGCGCGCGAACGAACGAAAACAAACACATGCACGCACAGGCGCACGCGCGCGCGCGCACTCACGCACACTCACACGCACAGACACATGCACACGCGCACACAGGCAGCGTGCGCGCTCGATGGAGAGGGAAAGAGAGCGATCGAGAGAGACGACTATGCCTGCCTGCCTTCCTGCCTGACCGGAAGAGATCAGAGCAGTCAACAATTCTCTCCACCTCCGGGGACGCCACCAGCTCGTCGTCCACGTCGCTCTCGATCTGTACATAGATGGGGAGGGAGCGGATCAGCAAGAGGGGGGGAGTGGCAAAATGGGATGGGATGAGACGGAAAGAGATGCGAAGAGACAGAAAAAGGGAAAGAAAACAAAGTCGGACACACACAAAACGTGGAGAAAGGGAAACCCTGCCTTCCTTCCCACTCTTGTCTGCAGCACACCCGGTTGTGCAAGTACACAAACGGACGGACACGAGGGTGCTCTCGGCATAAAGAACAAGAACAGATAAGTACCCGCACAGTTTCATTGCGCGCAAGGTCTCAGTTCTTGACTGTTGAAACTCATGCTTGATTGCAGTCATTGCGCAACGAATCCCATTCTGGTAAAACATGAAAGCAGAGAGCCGTGGAAGCAGCACTCATTTGGATGCCCCCCACGGGAGCAAATATGCCCCCAGGCTTTCTTTCAATTATCTGCCTGTCAGTGAGAGCATACGTAACACTAAAAGCAGCAAAGGCACAGCAAGAAAATACGCAAAGAAGAGAGAAAGCACACACGCTCTCACACACAGTGACACACACGCATATGCGTACTTGTGGAAGCAAACGGAAGGTCTCTTCTGCCGCTCCTGCTGCCGAAGCTCTCTCCCTTTCTCTTCTCAGACTCTCCTCCTCATCCTGTCGGACCTCGTCCATCTTCCTGTTGAAACTGCACAGGTCAGATCAGGGCAGAACAGAGAGGACGTCCATCCACCGAGTCACCCACCTCACTCCCTATGCTCTCCACAGATGCTCTTCTCACTCATCTGATTTGGTGTGTGTGTGTGTGTGTGTGTGTGTGTGTGCGTGTGTGTGAGTGTGTGTGTGTGTGTGTGTGAGTGAGTGAGTGAAGAAGTTTCAATCTTTCATGTTCTCTCTCCACTCTTGTCTCTGTGACAGCCACTCCATACACTGCCTCTCCCTCCCATACAATCAACAGCGACGCGAGGGAAGGGAGGGAGCAGGTCTGCCAGAAGAATGAATAGTCACTCACTCACTCACTCACTCACTCACTTACGCACTCACAGTTGCGCGCGGATGAACCATACAGACAGCCACTGGCGGAAAGATGCATGGATCTTCTTAGAAGCCCACCCTTCTCTTTCCCCTCAAAAGCATCTCTTCCCTTCTTCTTCCCTCACTTCTGTTCCTTTCTGTGCGGACTCCCTCTCTCTCTCACACACACCGACCGACCGACTGACTGACCGAGCCAATTTCTTCATTGCGCCATCGCAGTCGGGGTCTCTGTCGAGGATCTCCTCAACGCTCAGCCAGTCGCTTGCGTGCACGTACGACTGCCCTGTCCACTTGACCTGTAGGAATTTAGAGAGAACAAAAACAGAGAGCTAGAGACGTGTGGCATGCATAGAGCGCAGGGAGGGGCATGGAATCGGGGGGTGATTGGGAGGGAGGGAATGTGCACTTCCTGAATTTCCGGAGAGAGGACCGTCAAGACAAAAAAACAAACACCAGACGCACCAGCCGTGGCTGGGAGTAAGAACGATGGAAATGCAGGAAAACCAACACCGAATCACACCCACACCCACACCCTCCAACAATTTAGCCACACACAAATACACGCACGGTCTTACACTCCCACTCACTCAAAGAGACCTGCACGCTCCCGCATGTGGACATCCATTTATGTGTATGCACGCGCACGCTCTCAAACAAAATCACGCCCCTACACTGACCACGTCTGCAGACTTTTCAAACTGCTTCTCATTCATTCAAAATGGACTGACTGACAACGTAAAGATATTTTCCGAACTCCTTCTCCTCCCTCTCTCGTTTCTGCTGAGTGTTTAGCTTGAAGTGAGACCACCGACTGCCGACACCAGACGGAACGGAAGGAGAAGGTGACGGAGACGGAGAGACCGCAAGCTTTTCTTCTTCGTTTTCATTCTCGTCGTTTTCTTTTCCATTGTCCTCATCCGTCTTCTTTCCTGGGCCCTCTCCATCTGCCTGCTCCCTTTTATTCTCATCAACTCGTTCTGGCTGTTTCCCATTGCTCCCTTCTTCTCCTCCGTTTTCCTTCTCTTTCTCTCCTTCCTCCGCATCGCCTCTCTCTTTTCCGTTTCGGTCTCCCTCGCTTTGTGTACATTCAAGTTCTTCGTCTCCTTTTTTGTCATCCGTCATTCCCTTTACATCTGCCCCTGCCTCTGCCTCTTTCTGCTCGCCTTCACCTTCACCGTCTTTTGCGGAAGGAGGCTTTGACGGAGAGGCAGATGCTCCCTCATCATCCCCATGCGATTGTGCCTGTTCCTGTTCTCGCTCGGCCCCCTCATCATCTGCCTCCTCTGAGAGCTTCGGGACTTTCGCAGACGCAGCCCCTCCTCTCCCTCTGCCCCTCCCTCTCCCCCCCCTCCCCCTCCCAGCAGACCCCCTCCCCGCCCCCCTGCCTCCCCTGCCCGACCCCCCTCGTCCTACCTCTCCCTTCTTCCTCCCGCTGCGTGTGCGCATTTCATCTTTCCCTGCTTCCTCCCTCTCATCCTCCGTCTCTACCCAGTCCTCCCTTTTCTTCCTCTTCAGAATTCTCTCAACCGAAGGAAGAATCTCCAGAGGGATCACGGCAGGGTCCAGGACTGACGAGTGGTTGGACTGCAGTCGCGGGTCCGGAAAGGAAGGAACAGAGGAGGGAAAAAGGAAGAAACGAGAAAAGGAAAAGAAAAAACAACAGTCTGTGTACTGCAAGACCAGATCTGGTGAGAGCACACCAGCCGACATCGATTCGCGCGTCTCCATCCAGTCAACAAGCCAGCCAGACAGCCAGAAAGCCAGGAAGAGAGACAGCCAGACAGACCAGATCGTTCTTTCTTTTTCTCTCTCTTCTGCCACTCCATCCCTTTTCTCTTGTTTTTGTGTGCTTCTGTCTTCCTTCCTTTCTTTTTTTTTTTTTCTTTTTTTTTTTCTTCTTTCTTTCTTTCTTTATTTTTTTTTTTCTTTCTTTCTTTCTTTCTTTCTTTCTTTCTTTCTTTCTTTTTCTTTTTTCTTTCTTCTTTTTCTTTCTTTCTTTCTTTCTTTCTTTCCTTCCCTCCTTCCTTTCTTTCTTTCTTTCTTTTTTTTGTTTGTTTTTCTTTCTTTCTTTCTTTCTTGCTTTCTTTTATTTTTTTCTTTCTTTCTTTTTCTTTTTTCTTTCTTTCTTTCTTTCTTTCTTTCTTTCTTTCTTTCTTTCTTTCTTTCTTCTCTTTCTTTCTTTCTTTCTTTCGTTTTCTTTCTTTCTTTCTTTCTCTCTTTCTTTCTTTCTTTCTTTCTTTCTTTCTTTCTTTCTTTTTTTTTTTCTTTTGTTCTTTCTTTCTTTATTTTTCTTTCTTTCTTTCCTTCCTTCCTTCCTTCCTTTTCTTTCTTTCTTTCTTTCCGTTCTTTGCATTTCTTCTTTTGGTGAGCACTCTGATAGGCGGACAGAAAGACAGACAAACAGATACACTGTATGACTTCTTTTTCTTTCTTTTGCCTCTTGAAACAAAAGTACAACAAGACAAAACCATTCGGACAATCAGAGAAAGCATCGACAATCAGACAGGTGGAAGAAAGCCCGAAGGTGACAAACTGAAGCGCCCCTTGAAAGGGAGAGAGAGAGAGAGAGAGAGAGAGAGAAAGAAAGAAAGAAAGAAAGAAAAGAAAGAAAAGAAAGAAAAGAAAGGAAGGAAGAAAGAAAGAGAGAAAGAAAGAAAGGAAGAGAGAGAGAAAGAAAGACAGAAAGAAGGAAAGAAAGAAAGAAAGAAAGAAAGAAAGAAAGGAAGAAAGAAAGAAAGGAAGGAAGGAAGGAAGGAGGGAAAGAAAGAAAGAAAGAAAGAGAGAGAGAGAGAAAGCAAGCAAGCAAGCAAGCAAGAAAGAAAGAAAGAAAGAACCGGCCTCAGATCGATCATCCAGGCTGTCTCCGTCTCCCCAGGCCCCTTCTTCTAGGAGGGCTTTCACTTGAACGCTGCATGCAGGGGAGGCGTGCGTGTGCGTGAGTTTGTATGCGTGCAACCGATCAAACTGTGTGTGCCTGGCTGTGCATTCATCTCTCGTTCGTGTGTTGCCATGTGCAGCTCGTTCGGTCTGTACTCTCTGAGCCAGAGAGACAGGCATGTGGAAACGCAGGCAAGCAGACGAAAAGGCGGGTAGACGGGTCGCTAGAGAGGAAGGCGTGTCCGAGGAGGAACAACAAGGAGCGGGTACAACATACGCACGCTTCAAGGAAATATGCATGTGGCCGCTGGGGTCTGACACAAGAACAACAGTGAGTGAAAGGCTGGCCGACGGGTAGAGCGAACCTCAGTCCGGTGTTTCGAGCACGACGGCCGAGGTTCTCCCGATTTGAGGCCTGATGGGGGAAGGGACAAACAGAGCGGAAGGGAGGAGAGGAGAGGACAGAAGAACGTGGGCATTCTCTGTGCCGTTTGCTGTGGTCCATTTAACGGCAGAGAGCGGTCAAAACAAATGGAAATTGGCGCACCCTTCGCATACAGGGCCTGCAGAAACCGTGGCTTTCAAGCAGAGATTGGAAGACAAATTTAGCAGGGCATAGACAAACAAGAAGCGCAGCACCGAGAATCGCAATTCACATAAAAGGAATATATTCAGCAGAAAAAATAAGAATTACGTCCGTTTTTTTGTTCGCCAGCGAATCTGCACAACCACCAAAACGATGCATCTGTCTTAGGTCCCCCCCCTTGACAGAACACAGGCAGGCAGGCAGGCAGGCAGGTCAACGAGGCTTACTGACAGGCATCGCCACCAGAGTCGCCGACGCACCCACCCCTCCCACTGCTGCTGAGAATTCTTCGTCTCCGTCTCCGTCCATCATTTCGTCCTCCTCGTCTCTTACCCGCTTGCGCCCTCTGGAGGGGCGTGTGGACGCACGAGACATCTTCAGTAAGCTTGCCGATCAGCCAGTCAGTTAACTTAAGAATAAATCAGAGCACGTCAACCTGTGCGTCACCCGGACTTCGTCGCCGCCTCTAGTGCAGGGGAGTACGACCGTCAGGGAAGACAGGAGAGAGCAAGTCAGATGTCCAGAAGACAAGCCGTAACGTAGAATGGGGGATTGGTGTCTTGACCGAGATGCCCGTCTCCCGAGAACGACCGGGAGGCGGGCGGACTTAGCTTGGAGACGATCTCACAAAGTTGCACTTGCCAAAATTTCGCATACAGACGAATCGATGTCTAAACACACAATTCAGGTGCTTTAATGAAATGAGTAAGCCTCAGTTGGTATCCCGACATCTAGCTTCAGCGACGAGAGATGACGAGAGAGCTAGCTGCATGAAGATGGGGTTGAAAAAGCGCCGCGGCGCCGCCGCGTTTCGCGGTCCGGGCCGCCCGCGGCGGCGGCGGCGTGCACCGCGCCTTAATTTTTGCTGCACTGCAGCTGCAGGGTCCGCGGCCGGGGTCCGGGGTATAGCTCAAAATGAAAAACGCACTCACGGCATCTCACTAGCTGCCATCTAGCTGCCTATAGCTGCCTTGCAATGCCTTGCATATGATCTTGCATGTCTCGATCATAGATGGTGAACGATCGCACAACTGGTCCTGACTGATCCACGTCGAGGTGGCTTCACAAAACGATGTGTTAGTCGAGGACCCAGGAATTGTGAAGTTTGTATTGCAATTTGTGAACCGATCAGATGTATCATTGTCAGGGGTGCGGAGTGGAGACAAGCGAACGTCTCTGTTGTCCGAAGTGTCAAAAATACGGGCGAGCTTCCTTCTTCTGTAGCCAAGAGTGCTTTCACCAAAATTGGAGTCAGCACAACAAATTGCACACCGTAATCAAGCAGTCTGTAAAGGCAAATGAAAGACGAAAAGGTCAACAGCAGGAAGAGAAGAAGGAGGGGTTGGGGGAAGGAGCACAAGGGCAACACTCGCTCATTGCTGCCTCCTCGTCCTTGCCCGAAGGTTCCTCGACCGACGGCAGTGGTGCCAACGGAGTTGATCCGTCCGGAGAGTCTTCATCGATAGAGCATTCCGGATCCTTTAAATTAAAGCGCTCCTCAGTTAATTCCTTCGCCGTGGGGGCATGGCAGTCAGCTTGCCGTCTCCTCGGAGTATCTGCAAGCAGTGGCCCCGTGCCAGTCACAGTTGGGGCGCCCACATTAGCCACGGGGTCGCGCCACCTCTCCCCTCGCTCAAGAGCCTTCCGATCTTCGAGTCAGGACGGTCCGTTGCCCGGGCCCTTGCCGGGGTCCCCCTCGCTTCATCAACAGAAGCAGCATGGGGCAGGGGGGAGACGACCGTCAAAGATTGGTGGGGTTCTTGTTGTCCTCTGTTGTGCTGCTTTTGTTTGTTGTATCTTTTGGCTTTTTCTTCTAGATCCTGGAAATCGATCTCGGAGGAGTAAGGAAAGGCATCAAGACCGGGAGAGAGAGAGGCAGGAAGCGGGAATGGAAGAAAATGGTGGTCCCGCAAGTCTGGCTGTTCCTGCTTTGTCTGCGGAACAGGAGACGCCAGGGTTGAGTATCGTCGCAGAAGAGAAAGAGCAGAAACTTGAATTGAGGGGGGACTCCAGTGGGCTTGAGGAGGATTCTTCTCGGTCCTCGTCCTCCTCTGGCCCCGCAGCTGGAACGGCCTTTCTGGCTCCTTCTGAACCGAAGGGTCAGACTGTGGTTGAGCAGATAGCAGAGCTGAGAGAGGTTGTAACTCGCCTCGAGGCACGTCTTTTCGAACATTCAGGCCTCATTCGAGACCTCTCCTCTTCCGTGGCTGCGATGCAAGGGACGCACACGCACCCCCCTTCTGGGGACGAATCGGATAATAGGGGTGGGGGGGACGTAACAGGAGGAATAGGTAGTCAGGGGGGGGACGCAGGTGGCCCTGGAGAGGAAGCAGAGCGCAACCAACTAACGCTTCTCCATGCCGGTAATAAGGATAAGGGGGTGTTTGGAACGGATGCAATGTCTGTGGGGGCAGTTGGGGTGAGGAAGGAACAAGAAGTGGGCGTGGTGGGTCCGGAAGGGGACCGGGAGGACCGGGGCCTCGGCTTCAGTCACGGGCACCATAAAGGTCGTCATCATAAGGGGCATGCGGGGGCATCTGGTGTGGGAGCGGTTGGGCGCGAAGGAGACCAAGAGGGCCTGCAACAAATGGAGGGGAGCGAACAAAGGCGCGCTGTGCAAATGGACGAGGGGGGATTGTGGAGAGACACGAATAGTAGTGCTGGGTTGCCAGAAATGGAAAAAAAAGGAGAAGCCTTTCATTTGGGGCATGCTCCATTGGATGCCATTGGCTCTTCATCAGTTTAGTGCAAAAGGGGCTGGGTGAAGAGGGTGAAGCTTTCCATGAAAGAGAAGTGACAGAAGAAGTGATAGTGAAGAATGCAAAACAAACAAAAAGAGATGAGAAACTTGAAGACTAGTTGAAATAAGCATGTAAACCTAGTTACCTGGATGTAAACCAGAAAATTTGCATGAATGAATTCAACTATTAAAATAAAAATTAAAACTGTCAGAATATTTTTTGAATGAATGAATAATCATGATGACTATTCAGAATACAGGTAAAAGTATTAGGCTGTCTGACTTGAAGCTAGGCTACCCACATAAAAAAACAAAAAAGAAAATTTGGCTAAAAACCTAATTGATTGATTGAATTAGTTTTTTTTTTATTATTATTTTCTAGAACAACACCTGAACAACTGTTGTTTAGGGTGTTTCATGGGTGTTGCACAATGCATAAGTGCTGTTTAAACAAACAAAAAAAAGAAAATCAAAAATCGATTTTAGGCAATTACTTTTTTATTTTTTTTTATGTAGGTGGCCTAGACTTAAAGGATAGCCAGAATGAGGCACGACTATCAGAAGGTTTTTGTGAGATGCAGATAGATGAAGGACTGTTAAGATTTAAGTTAACCTGTCACTCAGGGTACTGCAAGGTACTGGTTAAAGTAGTTAAAGTAAGTTAAAGTCAATCAATTAATCTAGATCTGAAACGATTGAAAAGTCTGATGATCGTTCAATTACTAATGTTTGTACTAGTCTAGACACTAGTTCTAGTGCTAGTTCGCGCTGCAATTTAGAGTAATAAAAACACTGTAATAACATCATTATAATATTTTTTTAAAAAATATAATTTACTAAACTCTCATTTAGTGTTATTTGGTGGATGTGGGTGAATGTGCGTAGATGTGTGAACTTCTCAGGTCTCAGAATATCTTGATCGCCGTAGTATGCCGTAGCTAGATACTGTAGTCTACTCCTAAGAAGCTTTCTAGAAAACTTTCCTGTGAATTTTTCATCATTGAATCAACTCTCGGGCTTTTACGCCCTGACGCCTTTGCTAGCGCGTTCGACGTCAGGGCTTTTGCACGCTAAGTTTTAACTTTTAAATTAACTAGGGCTTTTGCGCACTTCCAAGCATTCTTCCATATTCCTACCCCCCTGTCACGCTCTACTCATTGAAAAGTGGCTACGGAATTTTTACATAATCTTGAAACAAGGCGGCCGAAAGTTGCAGAAAAAAAACTGATGTCTTGAAAGAAAGAGACAGATTCCGTAACAGATTCCTGGCAGAATTTCACATAATTTCGTTGAAAATTATAGTAGGCTAGATCCGCTTCTTATACATGGGGACGCGGCACGCATAACAAAACCCTACAAAACCCTCAATCATAAAATTATTTGGCAGCCCGATTGCTAGCCTGATTGACGTGCGCCTACCGTTTATGTAGAGGGCGCGCTAAGACCGCGCCCGCTCGCGGGGTCATGCATGCTTTTTTTGTGGTCTGGCCACCGTGGTCATGAAACGGTTCCAGATTCCTTTTTATTCTGAAAACTAGAACGGTTCGGTACACGTGGGGCCGATGTTAACCGATCTTTGGAGCAGTCTCTTCTAAGCAGCTTAGAACAGCCGAGCAGCCTGTAGACCATACACAGCATGCAAAGCGCAGAGGCGCCGCAGACAGATTGTTGTTTATGAGCGGCCCGGAGGAAACCATACAGGTGGGCCATAGGCCTATAAGGTGTGGTCTGAGCCTCGCGCGCAAAACCTGGAACATCAATGCTATGTTATGCTATGCTATACTCAACGATGAGTAACACTCCCCTGCCGCGTTTCAAATTGCGAGGGCGACCTTTATAATATAAAACGGCGACAGTGCTCTGGGACATCACTAAATCACTTATCACTTCTAATCTTAGTGTCAGTTAAAGTTAGTGATGATGATGATGATGATAATTAATTATTTGATGATGATAATGATAATTAATTATTTGTATTTTTCTTTTCTTAGTTTTCTAGAACGAAAAACGCGGTTTTAAACGCCTTGAACTTTGAATTTTCTAGTTCAAAGTTGTACCTAGAGTTGTATTTCAAAGTTGCTCTGTTGCAGCTATGTCACATGATGTGTTTTGGACCGGGCTCGGAAATAGACGCGGCTCGACTTTAAAAAGGAAACGTTTCTAAATGACGATGGGCCAAACTAGATGTGCTGCGAAGGGTTGAACACTTTTGGCCTCGGCGCGATGGCGGGTGCTGAGCCCATCAGCGGTGAGCCTCCCGGAGCCGCCACAGAAGGTAGGGGGGCGTGTTGAGAGGATGAAGAGGAAGAGGACGAGACGCCTGCCGGTGCAACACTTGTACTCCCGCCCGGGGGGACAGCCTCAGCCTGCGTCGTGACCACAAGGGGGAAACCAGAGGCGCCATTCGAGGGAGACATGGAGGAGGAGGACGAAGAGACGAACGCGGACGGGTGGGTTTGTGGTTCGTCTGCAGGACTGAGTTCGGAGACAAACGCCCACCTGCACGCACACGCACTCAAGGCAGCAAACACGCTGGGACCATGACACACAGTGAGAAGGACGTTGCAGATAAGCAGAAAACAAAAAAGATTGAAGAAATGGGGCGCTCGTTCGTTGTCTTTTTTTTTTTCATTTGCTCTTTGCAGTTGCGTTTCCAAAGAAATGATGCCACAAAGCGCACTTCGTTCAAACGATCCTCCAGAAGGCGAAACGACTGCACTCTGTTTTAACGCAATTTGCACTGACATTCCGTTTGTGGTGCAAAACAAGGGGGGGGGGCACAAAACCAAAAGGCAAAGGGAATACAGGCAAAAAATACCGCGGGATGAATTGATTGACTCGTTACGAATGAATAAATGAATGAATGAACGAATGAATAAATGAACGAATGAATGAATGAATGAATGAATGAATGAATGAATGAGAAAGCACGAACGACTCACGTGCCATCGCTTCTCTCTGTGAGAAGCGAAACCATATTCTTCTCATGCGACACTGCCAGCACACTGCCACAAGGGGACCACTTCACCTGGCAGGGAAGGAGGAAACAGGGGGGACAAGGACACAGCGACGAATGGACCACTTCTGGTTCTTTTGAACGCGTCGGTATGTTTTGAATCGGAGACAATTGAGCCTCTCTCCTTCAGGGGGGTGTTCTCTAGCTCTTTTTTTCTTTGTTGCTGGCTTTCAAAGGGGGGGACATGCAGCAGGAATGTGCGGAAGGAAGCGCTTCCGTGCTTCGTTCCTGCTCCTTGTCCATCGGCTGAGTGTGCAAGTGCGCCTGTACGTTGACAGAGAGCCAATTTATTGGAAGGGAGGGAAAGGGGATGGACGCACTATGTCATGTTTTTCTTTTTTCCCCTGTCTTTTGCTGTTTGTCAAGTCCATCTGTCTGCTTTCCATTTTTCTGAATTTCTTTCCCCTCTTTCTGTCTGTCTCTCTCTGCCTCGCTGTCGGTCTATTTCTGTGCCTTTCTGAACAAGAAAAATCAAAAGGAAGCAAGGAAACGCTGACACTGGCATCCACCCCCCACCCCCCACGCTTACCTGCACAGCCGGGGCAGGAACCTGAAGGGTCTGGGCCTTCTCCCATGACCTTCCCGCAACCTGCAGGTAAAGCGGCGAAAGATCGACAGAAAGAAGAAACAAAAAGGTCCCTGACAGTGTGTGCTGTCTGAGACAAAGGTTGAGAGAAGAGAGACAGAAAACAACGAAAGATGAATTTCCTCGCAGTCAGTCAGAAAGATACCTCACAAATATCCGTTGACTCCATACCTTTTTCACCCTTCTCTTTTCTGTCGTTGATTCCGTTTTCTTCCATGTCGGTACACTTTTCTTCTCCTCCTCGTTCCTTTCCCTCCCGGCAATTTGCACCATCAACACGTTCTTTCTAATCATGAACCAGGAAGAACCGCCCCGATGGTCGCGCCAGGCGAACAGCCAAGACACAACTGAACGAACCGGCTCCGTCACGCTTGAGAATCTGCTTCTACCGACCTGTTTCCGTGCACGCATGACACACCTGCCCATGATGCACCCTCTGCCCACCGGCCCACCCACCTGGTTCCAGATAATCAGAAAAAGAAAAAGAAAAAGGCCCACCTGGTTCCAGATAATCAGACTCCCGTCCTGTCCGCACGATGCCAGAATCTCCAGAGGGAGAGCGACGTTGGGCTTCCACCCGACAGACATCACCCTGGCTCTGTGACCTGCGAGAGAGGATGCACAAACAGGACAGGAGAAGAGAAGAGAAGAGAATTCGTCCCCTCCATTTGCTTTCTGCATTCCTTTCTTTCTCTTCTCTTCCTGTTCCTCTTGTTCCTTTCTTCTGCTGCCTTGCGTCAGACTCGCTGTCCTGAAGGTTCGTTCCCTGATGGTGAACCTCTCCTTCTGCTTCTGCATCTTTTTATAAATCCATCCTTCTTCCCTGTTGTCTGTGTGTCTTCATTCCTTTGTGCGTCTCAGACCGTCGCTGTTCTGTCTCTTGCCCCTGCCGTCTCCTTTGAGTCACTCAATCCGGTGAAGGGAAGGAAATGGAATCGGCAAGGGGGGGCTGGTGGCGGGCGAATGTGAATTCACCCAGTGAGAGAGACGGAACGTGGGAATGCAGCGAATCCGTTGGTCAGTAGATCCATTCGTCAATCGAGAGCATGTCTGCCTGAAGCGTTTCCTCTCTCTCTCTCTCTCTCTCTCTCTCTCTCTCTCTTTCTCTCTCTCTCTCTCTGGTTCTCACCCTCAAGAGTGGCCGTCTGCTTCCAAATCCCCTGCCCGCCCTGCCCACTCGTGTCGAGCTGCCACACGCAGACCTGCACACACACACACACACACACACACACACACACACACACACACAGAGAGAGAGAGAGAGGTGCACGTTGAGGTTTTCAAGACGGTAACAGAAGGATGAGTGAATATGCGGCAGTTATGAGCACATCGTCGAGGAAGGAAGGAAGGAAAGAAGGAAGAAAGAAAGAAAGAAAGGCTGCATGCCTCGGTCCGTTCTCACCACAGTCATTCCTTCCTTCCCTGATCGACTTGCTTCCTTGCACAGAGAGGAGGGGAGACATAATCAGAAACTCGTTATAGGGACCAGTCCATGAGCACTTTTGGATTTGTGGAAATGCAGAAAGGTTTGAGGCTGCAACAACAAAAACACGCAGGTGCACTTCCATTCCGCTCAGCATGCGATCAGACCAACCAAACAGCAGAGAGATCGAGAGAGCCAAACAGCAGCTAGGGGAGCGACTGACCGACCGACCAGCATGTCTTCTCCCCCCGTGACCATTTTTGCCGGAGGCTTCGCTGACTGCTGCTGAGCTGTCTGACCTGAAGGGAGGGAAAGATGAGAGGAAAGAGAGACTGAAAACTAATGCGAGGAAAGACGTATCGGCACGAAAGTCCTTGTTCCGCGGGCTTCTTTGTTTCTTTTTTCCGTTCCCCTTCTCTCTTTTTTTAACTGTATGATCTTCTGTCTGCCTGTCGACACCTTTCTTTCGGTCTGCCCTATCCCTCAACTTCTGTCCTTCTCTGAGCCTCTTGCGATCGCTTTTGGTCTACACACAGACACACAGAGGCGCGCGCGCGCACACACACACACACACACACACACACAGAGAGAGAGAGAGAGAGAGAGAGAGGGAGAGACAGAGAGAGAGAGCGCGCGCAGACAGAGAAGGAGGGGGGAGAGCTACAAGTAGAGGACACTCGGGGAATCGATTACTGACCAGTCGAGAGCACATGAGGCGAAGCACACGGAGCCCAGGAAACGGATAGAGTGGCCCCCTGGTGGGCCCTGAATCCCTGCATCCAGACCACGCAGACATCAAACGTTCAGGAAATATGTAGGTACATTCAAACGTCCATGAGTCACACACACCAGTCCCCATCTCATCCACGTGGCTGGCAGATAAGCGCCCTGCAGCTCACCGATTTCTCCGGGGTGCTTCCCCCCGTGAACGTCAGGACCCCCACATTCCCGTCTCCCATGCCGGCGGCGAGGCTCAGACCCCACTCGGGAGGGGAAAAGGCAACCGACGAGACCGGACAGCTGTACTCGCTTCTGCAATCGGAAAGACAGGGAGACGCATACAGGATATGAACGTACACACACTATGAAAAAGAGCGCAAACGAGAGTTGAAGACCGAGGGCGATGTAGATATCAGGGGGTAAAAGCCGCCGGCTGACTTGAATGCGGGATGGAACTCGGAGGGTTTCATCTCCCTCCAGATGAACAGCCGCCTGTCCTCACCCCCAGAGGCCAACATTCCCCCCCATTTGGGGTGCGCCCAGCAGACCTGCAGCCACGCGTGCATGCGCATGTGCGTGTACAGACGGGTACATCTTGCCATTCACACCCCATTTTGGAGAACAGAGCGGTAAAGGGCAAAGCCACGCAGAGAGAAACAGACGACAGAAGGGTGACTACAGCAGAGACGGGTACCGACCGACAATTCGGGAGGAGGAGACGGCCCACCTGTCGAATTGGACCCTGATGCCCTCCCAAGTTTATCGCCAAGCCACTCCCTTCAATTGACGATCCAGAGGCCTGAGGAGCGTTCCAGATCTTGATGGTGTGATCGATTTGTGCCACCGCCATCCGATTTCCATAAAAATCGGTATCCGCATGGCAGGAGGCGTTTCCAGGATTGAAACTCGCAAGGGGCGGTGACATTTTGTGTTGTTATGTTTTGCTCACTGGGCTGTTTTGCCAGTAAAAGGCCCTCAGAATGCTGGAGGCTTTTCACGTCGGACTGGCTGTACAGAGAGCACAGTAGTATCCAACATCTTCCTCTTCGCACCGGCCCCCCCCCTGATTGCGACCGTTACCCAAAATTAATTGCAGTCTCCTTTGCAGCTCAATAACAATTATCAATGGAGAGTCAACGAAGGCATTTGCTGATTACACCACTGTAGGACCATTGTAGGACCTAGCTGTTGTAGAAGGATTGCATGTAGAATGTTCATGAAATGTTCATGAATGTTACGATTATTTACGAATGTTCGGAGGATGTTCGGAGGATGCGGGAGGATCATTGGGCCGGAGCTAGGGAGTTTACCTCCGCGGCCCGGCCCGCGGCAACCGCGTACATGCATGGCTAAAGCAGACGTACCGCGTGCATGCCGCGGGGCCGGCCATGCAGCGAAGTCTATACCCATGCAGAGTCTAGATCGACCATGCAGTCATCCCCATTACAGACTCGCCACATATCGCCATGCAGCCACACAGCGCAAGTTCAACCGCGCATACAACAAAGGGGCATGCAGCAAGTTGCATGCATGAGCCCCAATTAATTAATTGACAATGTACCATTGGCTACAGCAGGAGGTGTGGCTCAGTGGCTGCAATACAGGCTCCTAAAGAGGAGGGCAACTAGACGTAAGAGATTAGTTTATTAAAAAGACTAGTTAATTCAAAACAGAGATGAACGATATGCATACAATGCACACTAAAAATTATTATCACAAAAAAACAATGTACCAGCATCAACAGTCGACTTGATTGTCGACTTTATAGTTGATAAAAAAATATTGGGAGACAAAATCTTTCATATAACCCGTACGATTCATAATTTCCATGAACAAATATGGATGAGCCTAAAATATTAACCTAAAATGGAATGAATATAACACAGAGGTTAATTCAATTCTTCTAGGAATTGACTTTTCGGTTACATGAACCCGCCAACGTTATCCACTCATATATATGCTAATATACGCTAGACATAACTAGAGTTGGCATTTATACAAAAGGGTAGAAAAAGACTAATAGAAATTAAACAAAAAGTTGTGTTATAGAGTGACATAACTGATATGTCCACAAATCGTACCAACCAATCCATCAATGGATAAGAAAAAATAAACAAGAGAATCAGTCTGCCCATCTAGCACACTGACACACTCTCAGACACAGAATACTAGAATAACAGATTTCGAAGAAAAAAAAAGTTTAGTAGTTAATTTGAAACAACGTTCCAGCAACAAAATTGAATTATGTCTGTACGACTAGTGTTACAGCGACGGAGGAAAGGCAAGACGAAAGGAAGGGGATCTAGAAGGGGATGTATCGAATGTATGGGCGTGGAGCAGAATATCCATGGACTCCACCGATGCGCACACCTCTCCACTCCTCTCCTATCTTCTTTTTTCTTCTCGTCTGCTCCGTCTGTTCTCCTCGCAGAGGTCTTGTTGACTTGCTGTCATCCACCGCTTGTCTGGAGCAACTCATCGGATCGTCACTTGAAGCCAGGGGCAGGGTACGCGAAAGAAGGTGAGACGGTCGATTTCTCATCGGCATCATTAATTGCAGCTTTTCTGTACATCAATCAGATATTCCGACTTGCGTTGCAGGTGAACATCGCTCAATTTTCTCTTAATTGATCGCTTGAAGAAGCTCCCCTGATCCTCTGAGGACAAAACCAGGGAAGAGACCTGTGCTTCTTGAAAAAACTAAACCGCGGGTCCTCTTCTTTCCTTTTTTCTTTCTTTCTCTCTTCACATATTTTCAAGAGGGAGACCATGAGAGAGACATTGAAACAGAGAACAACAACACTTTCGTTTTCCTGCATGCAACTATCTTCTCAGCTCTGCTCCTCGCTCTGATCGCTCCAGCAGAGAGGCCGCACGGCAGACAGGGAGGCAGGCAGGGAGGGTCGGAGGGAGACGCGGCAGGCACGTTTTTCCCGCGCAGCCGAATGAAGGAGAAGAACCCGAACAATAATTAAACCAATGCCATCAATCACTCGCTGCATGTCCATGACGGATTCATGATAGGAATCATACGACAACAGAGATGTGCAGGGGTGCACAAAAAAGGACCTGCATGGGAAAAAACGGATACTATAAATCCGCACCAACAACTCCGCATTAAACATCCTGTATCTGTCCCCTTCTGTACAAAACCCAACACAGCTCTTTCTCGAATGAGCTGTGTTGCCAGCCTTCCCGATGCAGTCCCCTTCATTTCACATGCCCTCTCCTTTTCCCCTTTTCCTTGAACCCTGAAAGGACTGATGACTCATCGTGCCCCTCCCTTTCTCAGCCCTCCGAGTGCCCCTCTGGCCTTGCTTCGTGACTCTGCTCGGAAACACTTCCTCCCACCGCCATCGCCACTGTGGACTCCCTCCCACCGACCTCTCGGTGTCGGTATGAAACTTTTCGTCAACTGCACACATGCGAATGGACGCCATCTACAAATCGTCTCCTTTGCAGGAGTCGGTCTGCGGCTGCTGCTGCTGCTGCTGCTGCGAGAGCTCCGTCTTTCCCTCCTCCCGTTTCACAATACTGCGCTGCTCCCTCTGAATTTGACTTTCTCTCTGATTGATCTGTCTTCCAAATCCCTTCTGGGAGTCAGCAACCGTTTGAAAATCCCCTCCTCTTCCCCTTTCCCGCCTGTCATACTGGCTGTGAGAGTGACTGTGGCTATCGGAAGGAGAGGCCGAGGCAGACGAGGGGGGGGCGGAGGAAAGCCCGCTGCCAGCCCTCGTGACAGCTGCTTCAAATTCAGAGTTGACGCTAATCACCAGACAGGCAGAAGGGGCGGCAGCTGATGCCCCTCTTCTCTCTGCTGCTGCTGCTGCTGCTCCAACAGCTGGCTGCCCTAGGTGGAGTATTCGTCCACCGGCGTGACCCTTCGGCTCTCTCTCTTTTGCACCGACTCTCCCTTGGGAGCCCCCCTCAGCAGAAGGGGAGACCGGCCGGGGACTCTGGTGACCAGCAGAAGAGCATTGGAAGGGGGGAGGGACGATCATGGATGCTGCCGCCGGTTTTGCTCTCGGGGGCGCGTCTTCTCTCTCTATCTCTGCGCGAGATGGGGGAGGCACGGTGACAGCTTCTTCCTGCTGCTTCCCTCGCGCTTCCCCCCTTCTCACACGTGTGTGTCGAAAGGGAAAGAGGTAGGCGCGAGGGGAGTGCGAGGATCCATGTATCCCCCCCTCTATGCTCACCCCCCCTCTACTAGCACTCGCCCCCTCTCTCTCTCTGACTCTCTCTGCATCAGCAACAGGAGGCTTCGAAGAGGCGCAACAGAAAGAAGAAGAAGCAGAAGAGTGGCCCCTTGTTCTACTCCCTCTCTCTAGACATCTCTCACTTCCGGTCTCCTTCCTCTCACCCCCTCTTCCTTTCACAGTCTTCCCTGCAAGGAAAGGGAAAGAAAAACCCGACTCTTCCTCTCCCCCATGCACTAGATCGGGAGACGACTGAGAAGAACACCCAGAAACAAAATGCAGAGGGGGGACGGAATCCGACAGGTTGCGTTTCTGCTTCTCTGTTTGCGTTTCAGGCAACGAGCACGGACCTCCCATAGCACCCGCTTCTGATTCCCTGTGTATTAATACCAGCCCCGCTGCATCTACCCCTCCCGCCCCCTCTTGCTCCCTACCCACATGATCACGATGAGGGCTCAAATCACCCCCCCGCACAAGATCATCAACTGCACACACCCCAAAGGACGGACACAGGGAAAGACCACGAAGGAGAAACGTCGCAGAACCATCCCCGTCTTGTTGCCCCCCTCCCACCCATGCAGGGCCTTCAATTTCCTTTTCCGTCTCACCCCCACCCTCTCCCCCTCTCTGTGGATATGACGCGGCCGGAGAAAGGAGGGAACCCCCGGACGGTGCCGCGGGGAAAGTTTCAGAATACGCGAAGTCCGCTTCTGTCAAGGACAGGGGGGGTACCTCGCATCCAAACACACCGTCAACGATTCCTCCCGGCATCCGACCGGCTGTCCCACCCCTGCTGCTGCTACTAGGTTCAGCCCCTTCTGTCCCCTGAAGACCCTCCACAACTTCAAAGCTTACTTCCTCAACCTCCCTTCCCGCTTCTCCTGGCCCCCTCAGAACGTGGACCAGGGGGGAGAGGGGCAGGGGAAGAGACAGGCTTCGACGCTCTCTGCATACAGACGAGCCCGATGGATCTTCCCCCTCGACCTCCAGCCTTTCCCCTCTGCTTATATAATCAGGGGGCGAAGGGGGAGAGCACGGCCCCTCTCCACCCCAACACAAGGAGGGCCCATCGCTGCCTCGTCTCTCTAACGAGCTTCTCTCGTTTGCTCTCGCGTCTCTCCTCTGAGCGCGTCGCAGCTCTCGCCGGACCGTGGCCAGTTCCACGCCGGTCTGCGGATCCCAACACGCCGTCCCCATCAGTGGCGATGCCGCACGAGAATGGGGAGACGAGACGGCACTCTGAGTGGCCGTCTCGTGAGTGAAACTGGCCGTGTGGGAGAGAGAAGGGGTCACAGGGCTCTCTCCACGCGCACGCGCTCTCGCTGAGAGGGTGGGAGAGGATGGTGCCCTCATGCTTCTTCTTCCCCGGAGAGGAGGAAGAAGAGAAGCAGAAGCAGAAGCGGGGGTCGGAGCTTCGAAACGAACAACGGCACTGGAGGAAGAAGGAGACATGGCAGCTGTTTGCCCTGCTGACCCCGGTCCTTCCTCTGTCCCCACACATGCGCGCCCCTTGTGAAGCGAGGAGGGCACCCCCAATCGTCGCCCCACCCCATTACTGCCCATGCTGCAGCTGTCTAGCGATTTCCCAACTTCACCTAAGAGCCCCGTTGCTGCCTGTGAGGGACTGGAGATGCCATTCTCCTCCTGTCCCGAAGATTCTTCGCCCCTGCAGCAGACACCCCCGAGGCCGAGGAGAGGGAGCTCCTCATCGGTCTCTAGATCTAAAACTCGCTCGAAGTATCGGGGAGACAACACACCCCTATTACCCTCTGTCAGAACGACTCCGTTCTCGGACATCAAGAAACGGATTCCATCTTTCATTGCGAGGCGCGCATTCACAAAAATCAAAATCTCCGCGCATGTACGGACCCCCGACACGACCTGCACTCATCACATCACAAGAACGGGGGCGGAAGAATGATTCTGTGAGACGATTTTTTGAAACCAGAAAGGCGGATAAGAGCAAGGCAAGAGGCAAACGAGAAACAGATGAAAGAAAAACAAAGCACTCCGACAGATTCTCCACGATGCATCCCGTCCATCTGTTGTTCTTTGCTGGTGTCGGGCGCCTTCCTTGCCTTCGCCTGATGTATGCTGTCCTCCCCCGTGGTTTTCCATTCCTTCCCACTTCAGTTTTCGAAATCCTTTCAGAGTCTGTCCTCTCGACGGGTCTGTGTCCGTCTGAGGGCATGGGTCCCC
>JAHBMJ010001461.1:84951-107203 GCA_018398765.1 Chromera velia
TGGTGTAGCTCCTTGATCTGCATGTGTATATGATAGACAGAGGCGAGAGGCGCCACATGAAGGAAATTGCAGAACGTCCTCGGGTCGAGCGGGAGATCCAAAGTGGGCCTTCTGAGACGGGGGGGGGTTGGACGCGAGGACCCTTCTTGGAAGACTGACCGAGAGAAAGAAAGAAAGGCCATGAGATGGAGAGAAAGAAACAACAATAAAGGAGAGGCCTCAGCAACAGAAAACGAACTGCATTTCATGTGCGTACCATGGGAGTTGCACTTCCCATCATCTTACCTTGAGCTGTATTTTCGTGAATATGTGAAAGACGCTATTACATTCTCTGCCCTTTCCATCCATCCCTGTCTCTGCCCTCCGGTTCCGCGTACTTCTCTATCTCCGTTCTCATGTTCTTCGGCTGCTGCCGTAAATGCTTGGCAACTAAACTGGGAAGGAATATCCGTTCACTCATTGCAAATCAACTGTTCTTATTTCTTTGTTTGATGTATGCAGCCCCAATTCGAAAGGGGGCTGTTTGTTCGAATGGAATCACGGAAGTTGGGGAGGAGTGTGATGGGAGTGGGGATTGCAGCTGTGCCTGCTACAGTAAGTGTTGTTTCTTTTTAATCCTTCTTTCCTTCTTTTGCGGGTACAGACTAGTTTTGTTTCGTTGTTGGTTTTTTTTCTGTCTATTTGATTTGGTTCTATCCTTGTAACCACCACTCATTTCCTGGAATTATTTTTTGTGGCACCGCTGGATGGGTAATTCATTTCCTGACTGAGAGAGTGACTGACTGACTGACTGACTGACTGACTGACTGACTGACTGACTGACTAAATGAGACTCAGAGCAAACCCACCAGTCACAGGGTGTTACATTCTTCGTGTTCTTCTTTGTCTCCCGTTGAGCATCAAAAAAAGAAAGAGACAAGAACAACACGCACTGTGCGTGATTGAAATGAATGATCGAACGCAGAAAACTGTCCTCTCCCGGATTGGTTCTCGAAAATGGAGGGAGGGGGAAAGGCGGAGAGCACCGGGAATGAAGGAAAGACCGAGAGGGACAAATATGTTATCGACGTCGAGGGACTCTGGTATGGTGCAACCATTTCAGTCATGTAAGTCTGTCTGTCTGTCTGTCTGTCTGTCTGTCTATCTATCTGTCAATCTCTTTCTTTCTGGCTTCACCGCCTTACTTCCTTCAATCCTTTCCCTTCCCTTCCCTTCCACTTTGGTCTTTTTGTCTCCCACCGTCTGCTCAGAACATTGAGGGATCGTTTGAGAACAAGAAAAATCGTTGCAAAGTCAAACAGTTGCATTGATGTGGTGGCCTGATTGTGCTTTCACCATGCGGGTGGCTGGTACCAAAACAAAAAGACGTACCGGCATCAGACAGTCAATCGGTCAAGCTTCCACAAAAAGATAGACGGTGCGAGCATGGAGATTAGGCAAAGACTGGGTAGAGAACCTACCTGATGATCATGTGCGCGTGCGTGCGTGCCTACAGGTGCAACGAAGAACTAGGGTACCACGCCATCGAGGGGTTTCCCGAGAACGAAATTCTCACCTGCGAACACGGGCATTTCCCTCCCAAAATCATTGTCTGCGAAGGTCGGTCGGTCGGTCGGTCGGTCGGTCAACGGATCTCGATGGTTTGTTTGTTCTCATCCTTGTGCCGAGCGTGGCTCGACTCCAGGCTCGAAGTTTTGAGTATCATGTGAAACGGGGAAAGAGGTATAGACAGACAAAAGTCAGTGAAAGAAAAGCAAGAAAGAAAGAAAAGACAGACAGACAGACAGACAGACAGACAGAAAGGAAAGGAACGTGTGAAAAGGCACAGTCTGTCCGTTCACACGCACATAGGGAGAGATGGCGTCTTCACACGCATGCATATGCTGGATCGCGCACCTCGAATTAAGAACCGTATCTCCCCTAGCTCTTCATCAAGGGTGCTGTCTCCCCCTCGAAAGAGAGTCTCTTTCCCTTTCTCGTAAGCCCTGCTAGGGCGGGCTGGTTGTTCTGAGGTCTGGAGACCTGGTTTGGTTGCTCTGAGAAGCCAAGGTTGCTTTCTTACGTTGGTCTGAAGTTTGATTCAGAATTCGGAAAGGGTTTTGATCTTCTTTGTCTTCTTCCGTCACCGCTTTCCTCGCTTTGCTGTTTTCTTTTCGTCTCTTTGAAAAGCTGTGGGTATGTCACCCTAGCTCTCTTCCTCCGTTGAGACTGATACAGTCAAGTCAGTCAGTCAGTCAGTCAGTCAGTCAGTCAGTCAGCCTGGTGCTTCTTTCAATTTTCGCCCCTACATGGTCGCACCCCCCGATCCCTCCCTGCTTCCTTCCTTCCCTCCCTGTTTCTTGCTTGCAGAGGTCTGCACTAACAGTCTGACGGACCACCTAAAAGAAAGTCAGTCGATAAGACGGAACATGAAGTCGAGGTACAGGCGATCCACAATCTGATCCCTGCCTGCCTGCCTGCCTGCCTGCCTGCGTGTGATTCTATCTGGGCGCGTGGCTGTCGTTTCGGTCGGGCGGCTTGCTTGCTGTGGATTGCTATGTCTATACGTAGTCTCTCTCTGTTGCTCTTCATCTCAGTGCGTGTGCGCGTGGACAAGTTTTGATGTGTGCGGTGGGGGAAAGGATTGAAAAATGCAGCCACGGTCAGATGAGAACAAGAGAGAGAAAGTGAAGAGGAATGGACTGAGTGCAAACTTGCTTCTTATCTCAATGTCTTTCTTCCCTTGTGATGCATTCAGATGACCTCGACATTGCGGGTCTGGTCGTTGAGGGCGAGGTGAAGGACATCTCCAAGACAGGAGCTCAGCATACTGTTGTGTGCGATGAGTCTCGGGGGTTCAGGAGCACTGACGGGAGGGAGAAGGAATTTGTCTCCTGTATCGACACGCAATGGACGGACATCACTCTCAAATGCGCACGTGGGTCCAGAGGAAAAATAGATAGATACTCTTTGTTGCAGTAGAGATTCTTTGGCAAAATCCTTCAAGTGTTCAGCTGCTGCATGGTCAGACTGAGAAGGGGCGAAGAAAGGACGTCCTTGCAAGGGAGCAACTCTCGTTCTGCTACTACCGCATATGTAATGCTCAATTTTGTGCGTCCACTTTTGAAGCTCTCTCTCTCTCTCTCCCTCTCTCCCCCCCCAGGTGTTTGTATTCGTCCTTTAACAGTCTCTCTTCTGCTTCTGTGCGCTGACTGACTGACTCGCAGAGGACTGTCCGCACTACCCGGAAGAGGAAGGGTATGTGACCCAAGCACATGGGGAGACGGTGAAGCACGGAGGGTCAATTTGGATTGAGTGCGCGGCTGCAACCTCAAAAGCAGGTAGGTATGGGAGAACCTCTCGTTCTCTATTCTTTCTCTCTCCCTCTTTCGCCCTCTCCCTCTCTTTCTTTCTCTCTCTCTCTCTCTCTCGCTGTTCTCAGCTGCGCTTTTTCATTTTGATTCGCGTCCCCTCAGAGAATACCACAAGACGTTGAACGAAAACTTCATGTGCTCCCTGCGATGTCGTTCCTTCCTTCCTACCTTTCTCTTTGTTTCTTTCTGTTGGTGTAGGCTCCCGTGACTACTCCCCTCTGGTGCTGCCGGGGAAGGAAACTCTTCGGTGCGTGAACGGGCTCTGGACTCCTCGATCTCTCCGCTGCGAACGTGAGTGTGTGAACATGTATGTATGTATGTATGTATGTATGTATGTAAGTGTATGTATCCCCGGTTTCGCTTTGTAAAGAATCAACCGGTGGGTCTTCATTCAGTTCGTCAATCAGTCAGTCAGTCTCGGGGGTAGTGCATTTACCGTTCATCCATGCATCCTGGCTGCCAGCCGTTATGTTCAACATCTCACACGCATGTTTCCTCTTCTCGGTCTATCTGCGGAAGAACGTTTTGTTGGATGAGTTTGGTCATTGTGTTTTTTTCGTCAGAAAAGAGTAATCGGCATGTGATATGTGTGTGTTTTTCTGTCTGTCTATTTTCAGAAAACTGCCCGACCTTTGTCGGTCCTGGAACAAACTACACATATGAGGATCCGGACAGCACCCGGCCAGGCACAAAGGTGCAGCTGGCCTGCAAAACCGACTCTGCCTTCTTTTCTTTGACGAAGCGCGACACAGACGAAATCGTCTGTACTGACGGGGAGTGGTCCTTCAAATCGCTCGCTTGCAAAGGTGGGACGGGTGGAGGGGGTAATAGTATGCATTTTCTTTTGCAACTACTAGGGACACTTTCTCTGGATGTACACATGTGTTGGTGCGATCATGTTCGTAGACGTGTGGGTGTGGGTGTGCACGTAAGCGGGACAGAGGTTAAAGGGGAGCGGAAGGGGGGTACAGACGCCGTCCATGTTTCCTGCTCCCCACATGAACCGTCAGGATGGCTCTTGATGAAAGTTGTGGCCTTCCACTTCAGTAGGACTCCTGGAAGAACTTTGGAAGGACTAAAAGACTCCGACACACCCATCCACCCACAGGCCCGCCTACTCGAATGATCTCATGAGGATCTTCTTATGACGCAGAAAGATCATACAGGCTTCTGTCGGCTTGTTTTGTTTTGTTTTGGTCACAGGAGGCATGCGGTATCGATGTAAAACATTCCGACGCCCGCATGCCCGAGTCTGCCTGTGATGCATGCTCAGACATGACACATCAACAATATGTAGACAGACTGGTGGTACATGCACTGGTGGCTTTGACTGCCTGTTTGCAGGATCGTGTACGGACTTCGGAAACCCCGGAGAGAATTACATTGTCAGTAAGAAAAAAGGGACAAGGAAAAGATAAAGGAGAAAATACAATGTTTCAGAGAACGGGAAACACGGAAAGCCGCAGAGGGCTGTCGGTGACTGTCCCCTTCCTGCTTCTCAGAGCTTCGAATGAAACGTCTCTCTTGTGCTGATGGATGGATGGTAATCGATTGGTCTCCTTTTTTCTTCTTTTGACTTTATGTTCTCTGTTCTCGTCTTTCCTTTTTGTTTCTCTTCTGGTCCTATCGATGGACGTGATAGTCAGGCTCAGAGGTGCCTCTCTCGCCAAACCAAAACACATCGATCTCGGTGGGTGTATCAAACAAATGGTTTGTTTGAAGTCGCGAGATGCCCGCATAATTATCTCGATTGGACGTCCGCAGGTCACACCGGAAATTCCCAGCACAAAGCCCGCCACAAAGATCAAGGTCGCGTGTGCAGACCAAACGACAAGCACGACAGGAGCAACAGAGGAGGAGATCATCTGCACAGGGTACAACTGGAGTGGCCAGACGCTCACCTGCGAGAGTGAGTGAGTGAGTCTTTGTTCGTTCTTTGTGTGCTCTAGTTCCGTTTGCCTATTTTTGTTTCCTTATGTTCATCCAGAACTTTTTTTTTTGTCCATCCTAAGCTAAGCGATAGACAGGTTCTTGTGAAAACTGAGATGAGAGTGTCATCCAGAGTGTATGAGTTGGTGAGTAAAAGGATTGATGAATGATTGAGTGAGTGACTGAATGAGTAAGGGAGGGGGGAAGTAAGTGAGTCACTGTTTCCCTTTGCAACATCGGGCGCTACTAGAGGCCAACTCCCTCCATCCCCATATTTTGTTCTTCTTCTGTGTTTCTTTCTTTTGGCGGTGTTTATTCGCACAAAAAAAAAGACTTCACGTCAGCAACTGCGTTGAATTTCTGCAACTTGTTGATGGTTTTTCTTTCTTACTATGTAAGCTGTATTTTCCCTGCAAAATTTAGATGCGCCAATCTTGGTGCGCAGAAGCTTTTACAGTCAAATAGAATTGATTGAATCCCAACTTCCTTCAATCGAGAATGACGCGCCATCATGCACTACACTCTTTCCGGAGCAGACTCACGTTGTGTACGTGCGGCACTCGACGCCTCTGCTTTCTTTGATTCGTGAACGCGCGTGAAGGGTTTAATTTTGCGTTGTCTGACTGCATGCATGCATGCATGCGTATATGCTCATGCAGAGGATTGCGACCAGGATTCCCGTCCGGACGTCTCTGAAGATTCCGGGGTCCAGATTCAGGGCACAGGCAACGTCCACTCTTCCGTCTACAACGCCACTTGCAAGGAGACGTACATGAGTGTGACCGGTCGGTGTTTAGATGTGCTGAGTCAAAATGCTCTTAGAGCTCCTCAGCTGTCACGTTCTCTTTCATCTGTCCGTCTAGCGGGTCGTCAGCGTTTTTTTCGTCTCTTTGTTGGGCTGCTTCGCTATAAAACGTATATGAGTGGAAGGCTTCGGTTCCATTCTTAGAATTCTGTGCTTGGCAAAATGGATTCAGAAATTCTGTGCTGGTCGCGGAAGGACAGCGTGCCCCGCCCCTTTGTGGTCTTCCCTCGTGTCGATCCAGAGCTCTCTGTTGTGCTTGCTTCCGTTGTTCGAGCGCAGGCCGCGATACCGAGATCCTCATGTGCGGGGAGGGAAGATGGGCTCCCAAACAAATTTTGCTGGACTGCCAAAGTCAGTCAGTCAGTCAGTGCGTGCATCAAAGAGAGAGACATCAAGAGGAAGTGTATGATCTATCATGCAGGATCTCTCTCTCTCTCTCTCTTTCTCTCTGGTTTCGGTTTGTTCCGAATTGAACGAATTACTTGTCACTGGGATTTTGAAGTCTTTCTGTCTTGGCCAATCAAAATCAATCAGTGCAAAAACCTAGCTTTGATGCAGGAAGCTCACTCGTGGTTGTTTATTGTCATATGCTTCCCTGGAGTGCACAGAGAGAAAGGGAAAGGGAAAGGGAGAGGGAGGGACCGAAAGGACTAGTCGGGCTTTTACAGCTGCATACGGATGTGTCCTCGTGACCATTCCTGGCTGCTCGTCTGTCCACCTCCTTTTGCGTCCTGTATCAACAAACTCACTCTCTGAGCCCGCACTTTCTCTCTCACACACACACGCACACACACACACACACACACACACACACACAAGAAGAGAAAGACAACAGAGAGCACAAAACAAAATGCGCTCGAGAGCGGAGAGAACAGAAGGAAGAGGACAGTCCACTCTTGGGAAGAGCCTCACTGGTGATGCTGAATCAACACTGCCTATGCAATATCTTCTGATTACACATTCTAACTCAAAGTGGCGTGCAAAACCTGAATGCAGGGCCCTGTCCCGAGTACGATGCCACTGCAACACCCCAATACGAGGTACAGAAGCCCTCTGGGGCCGCCCCTTTCCCCCACGGCACGGCCATGAAGGTGATGTGCGCGGGTAACCGAACGGACACCAGGGGCAACACTGAGATGACAAACTACTGCTACAAGGGGAACTGGCCGGAGCCCGTGCTTGACTGTCAATGTGAGTGAGTTCATCGATCTGTCAGTGCCTGGAGGACCGACTGTCACTTCAATTGGAGTCTGTCTCCATGCTTACACACACCCATACATTCACAAGCACGAGGTTCTAAGGGGACGGTAGAGAGATGCTTTTTTGATTGGCAGTTCAATTTGTGTGAAGGGGTCAGCACATATTCGTTCGCCGACCTGTCTTTCGCCGGCCCTTAACGTTTTCTTGCTGATGTTTGCCGTCTTTTGCTGTTTTCGCGACAAGTGGATTGAAGCAATGCGTGCAAATGTTTGCGTCCATGCATGCATGCATGCATGCACGCGCTTGTTTCTTTCTTTCTTTTTGCAGACGCTTGCCCTGCATTTCCGGATCTGGGGCCTGGCCATGAGATCTCTGGATCGGGGGCCACTCACGGTTCCTCTCGGGTGCTGTCCTGCTCTGAGGGCTACTCCGACGTTGCAAATCCCGACGACTCAGCGAGCTCTGAGACCGTCTACTGCTCTTTCGGGAAGTGGGGAGCTGTGGGCGTCCAATGCAAAGGTGGGTGGGTGGAAGGAAGGAAGGAAGGAAGGATTGATCTTCTCCCTTTGAGTCGGGAGAGAAACACAGATGGTTATAAAAGACGCTCGATCGCATCGCAGCTGCTCTCCTCTTTCCTGGATCGGAACAAGAAGCGAGCAGAGACGAAACAAGAAAAACAGGGCGGATTCAGGAAATTAAGGCAAAGAGGGAGGGAGGGAGGGAGGAAGAAAAGGCAGCACGACAGCCAGAGGAAAGAAAGGCGGAAGGAACTTGAAACTTACGCCTTGCTCCCGGGAGCCATTCAAATCCCGTGATATGAATTTTTGAAGCGGATGAAATCTTGAAGACGTAAAAGAATAATGAAGCTCTTCAAGCTCACGAACGGCCTCTTATGAGGAAAATCGGCGTGTTAAACATGTGCATGACTTCATTCATCTGCAGCGTCTTGCAAGGAGCTCGACTTGAAATACCCCATGGAGGACAAGAGCAAATCGGAGACGGCAGTCACACATGGGACCCGCAAGACCGTCGGGTGCAAAGGAGAAGGTCTGCCTGTTTGTCTGTTTGTGCTCGATCTTTTGACCAGAGCATCTTCTCTCTCTCTCTCTCTCCCCCTCTCTCTCTCTCTTTCTTTCTATCTCTATCTCTGTGTATGTGTGTATGTATGCATGTGTCTCTCCATCATCTATCTGCCTGCCTGCCTGCCTGCGTGCCTGCCTGCCTGCCTGCCTGTCTGCATGTCTGTCTGTCTGTCTGTCTGTCTGTCTCTGCGTCGGCCCCTTAATCGCCTCCAACTCTTCTTGCTGCCATGTGCTTTTGGGATCCCTCGCTTCTTTCTTTTTACTTTGTACCATGTGCTTGCGGTGTGAGAGAGCACGGAGCCAAAGAGCAAATGGACTTGAAGTCAAAGCGAAGCGCCCATACGAGAGCACCAAAAATCAGGATTTGCAAATGAAGTCCGGAACAGAGCGTGAGAAACAGAGACACTTCCAGGAGAGAGACAACTCAATATAGCGGTTGCTTCGTTTGTGTGTTCTGTATCTGGGCATGTTGATCCCGAATGGATGGACTCTTGATTGTTTCAGTTCCGGTACAAAGATCTCTTCTTAGCAGATAGACTGACAGGCAGAATTCAAATCTACGATGTGCGACGATGTGGGAGGACGTTTACAAAGGCTTGTTCCACTTGGCTTGAGCAAATGAAAGCAACATCCGTTAAAGGCACGTGGTGCTTCTGCATTCACAGCCTTGTCTCGTCGTGTCTTTGTGTGCTGTATATCTCTCTCTCTACCCCCGTGTCTGCCTGTCCGTCTCTCAATTCGTCGGCACGTCTTTCTTGTATGCAAGTCCGTTGGCTGACAAATCTGTATCGCAATCGAGGAGTGAGTGAGTGAATGATCTTCTGATGCAGATGACAAGAACGAAGAGATCGTGTGCGTCGATGGGAAGTGGTCTCTCCACGAGATCAAGTGCAGCTTCAAAGGAACAGCCTATCCGGACCCGGGCCCCGCCTACTCGTACGAGTATTCAAATATCTCTCATGCCTCTCTCGCATCGGGAGGAGACCACAACGAAGTCGTGATCAAGTGAGCTAGACAGAAATCGTCTTGTGATTTTGTCTGCCTGCTTTTCTCCTTCCTTGTCTCGCCTCTTTTCCCCTCTCTCCTGTTTTCCGCCTTTCTTCTCTTTCTCCCTCCCTGCGCCACACTCGTCACTGTCTCTCTCTCTCTCTCTGCGTCCATTCATCTCCCCTCCTAGCCTCCCTGCGTACCCCCCACTTGCATTTCTTTTCTTTTCTCGACGCCCCTGAAATGAAATTACGTGTCGTTCGTTCGTCTCCCTGCCTGCAGATGCGCCGACGGTTTCAACAGCACGAACCCCGACAAGCAGGAGGAGACTCTTGGGTTCATCTCCTCCATTGGACAGTGGCAGGACAGGACTCTGATCTGCGAAGGTGGGGCTGTGTCTGAGTCGAGAGTTGATCCTGCAGGCATTTATGAAAGCGACGCTGTATACAGACTTTGCAGTCGAGAAAGAACTCATCCAGTGTGTGCCAACAATTTGAGTCTGTCTGGAAGGAAGGCTGGCATCAGAGGTAGGCAGGATTGTGGCGGTTCTGAAGCCTCAAACAAGTGTGGGTCTTCCCGATAGGTACAAACATCAGCTACGAGTCTCTCTCTCTCTCTCTCTCTCTCTCTCTCTCTCTCTCCCTCTGTGTGTTTGTGTGTGTGTGTGTGTGTGTGTCTTTCAATCATGAATGCGTCAGGGATTGCGAGAGAGGGGGAGACTCGCCTTCTGCCTGTCTGGGCGCGAGGGTTCTGGTTTCATCCTTCCACGTTCTGTGCGACAACAGTTCACCCAATTTCATCTTCTTTGTGTCTGCGCTGGTTGTTCTCTTTTGCGTTCAGTGGCGTGCCCTCCATTCGAACAGCTGCACAACTTCTTCGACACGACCAGCGAGTCCATCAACCCAAAGTTCCTCATCGTCGAAAACGAAAACGACAAGCGAATCGTCTCTTGTGCAGCCGGGTGGGCTCTTTCTCCCTCTGTCTCTCATTATTCGGTTCCGAACACAATTTGTGCATTCATTGATTAACGTTTTTGCTGCATTCCGTGAGAATCCGGCCGGCCCTTATTTTCGTTCTTCTTTACGCCGGCAGTCTCTGCATGTGTATCTTCTAATACAGACCAGTACACTTTTTGAAACCTTCCACACACAAAGGAGAGAATTTTAGGGGCTGAAAGCAGACACGTTCAGCACGAGTTGACGATCCCCCTCAAGACCTGGACGCAGGTCAATCGAATGGATAGACAGACAGACAGACCCATGAGCTCCTCATACATTCGAGTGAACGAGTAGACGAACGTGCGATGATTGACCTTCATACATGCATGCGTGAACACATGCATGCAGGTACGCCTCCACGTCCACCGACGATTCGATGGAGTACGAGTGCGTGAACGGCCACTGGTCGATGAACCAGAAGTTCAACTGCGAACGTCAGCTGAAGGGTGGCGAGATACCAGGAAGAGAGAGAACGAGGCAAATAGCAAATAGAGAGAAGAAGAGACCTCAGAGAGGGAGAGGGAGACAGAGAGAGAGAGAGAGAGAGAGAGAGAGAGCAAAATATATAGACAAACAGAGAAAGAGGGATAAGAAAGAACGACTGAAAGCATGAAAGAAAGAAAAGAAAGAAAGAAAGCAAGCAAGAAAGCAAGAAAGAAAGAAAGAAAAAAAGAAAGAAAAAAAGAAAGAAAAAAAGAAAGAAAGAAAGAAAGAAAGAAAGAAAGAAAGAAAGAAAGATTAAAAAGAAAGAAAGAAAGAAAGAAAGAAAGAAAGGAAGGAAGGAAGGAATGAATGAATGAAGGAAAGAAGGAAGGACGTAAGGAAGGACAGACAAAAGAAAGGAAAAGAAAAGAAAACAAAGGCAAGCAGAACGACAGACAGGCGTGCGCGTGCGTGTGCATGTATGTATGTATTTGTGTGTGTGTGTGTGTGTGTGTGTGTGTGTGTGTGTAAACGAACAACAATGCGCAAAAGTCGTTTTTGGAATCCATCTCGGCCCTTTGTTTTCCCCTTGCAGCTGTGTGTGAGCCTTATCTGCCTCCGTCTTCCCTCTATGAGGTGGTGCCCGACCCCGAAGGAGAGGAGAAGAAAATCTCGACCGACCTCAGGAGCGGCGCGTCCAGATTCGTCCAGTGCAAATTCAGTCAGTCAAGCAGTCAGTCAGTCAGTCAGTCAGTCAGTCAGTCAGTCACTTAGTCAGTCAGTCAGTCACTTAGTCAGTCAGTCAGTCAGTCAGTCAGTCAGTCAAGGAGGCAGTCAAGGAGGCAGTCAAGGAGTCAAGCAGTCAGTCAAGGAGGCAGGCAGGCAGACCGCCGCTGAGGCCGGTAACTGATCGACAAGGAAGGGTGTCATCGAGAAGGCCTTCTTCTTCACTCCCAAACATCCATGCATGCACATTCCATGACAGCACATTAACAGAACCGTCTCAATTTGGCGTGTTCATATGAAGGAAGACTGGTTTGACCACAGCCGCAGACGTCCCCTGTCGATCCCCCAACCTTTTCTTCAAAGCATCCACATGCATGCATTCATACATACTTGCGTGCGTGCATGCGTGCAGGCGAGACGACGGAGCCCCAAGTCGACAAGGTAGAGTGCAGAAACGGACAGTGGACACCCGCAAACCTGGAGTGCAAGAGTAAGTAGCCAGCCAGCGAGCGTACGAATAGGAATTAGCGCAAATCTTCCTTTCTCTCTCTCTCTCTCTCTCTCTCTCTCTGTGTGTGTGTGTGTGTATGTGTGTGTGTGTGTGCCTGAGTATCAACGGTTGTTGCAGCAGAACGTCCCGTTGAAATATTCGCGTGCATTGATTTGATTGTTCAACAACCAATGCGCAGTCATGTCCTGTTCGAGTCTGAGCTCGTGTTTGTGTTGTTTTTGACCATGACAGGTGTCAGCCAATCAGACTGCTCTCAGCCATGTCGCAAATTATCTCTTCAGTGTGCTTGTTTGTCGACCCCTGTATGAACCTCGCGGGTGTCCTCCTGCTTGCCCTTCCGTCTATCCGAATACCATGAAGGTGTGCGTGTAGAGAGATTTTTCATCGATCCATCTCCAGAGTTCCTCACTCCCTGTTTTAGGGCGTCCGTCCACAGCACTGCCCTCCCTGCATGATAGCGTTCCTGCATGTAAGAGTAATCCCGCCACCTCATTCCACAAGACAGACAGACAGACAGACAGACAGACAAAGAGAAAGATCATGAGACAATATCTGTACACGTTGCTTCCTCTTGCACCAGTGGGCTGCGACGCGAGCAAGTACGTCCTTCAGTTGGCACGCCTGGTGACTGTCAGCGAGGGGGACGACAAGAACCCTCCAGAGGTCTCTCTGAACTCTGCATACACTCTGGTGGACGGAAATGAAAACGTTCTGATTGGAAAGTCTGCTGAAGGAAGCTACGCCATTGTGGGGTGTGGCAACGGGTGAGTCTCACCTTGTGATCATTTTCTGCCTCTCTTTTCTTGCAGGCCGTCTCTGTCGCTCTCTTACTCTCGCTGTCTCACTCTCTCGCTGTCTGTCTGTCTGTCTGTCTGTCTGTCTCTCTGTCTGTCTCTCGGTCTGTCTGTCTGTCGGTCTGTCTGTCTGTCGGTCTGTCTGTCTGTCTGTCTGTCTGTCTCTCTGTGTCTGTGTCTGTCTGTCTGTCTGTCTCTCTGTGTCTGTGTCTGTCTGTCTATCTGTCTGTCTGTCTGTCTGTCTGTCTGTCTGAATCTTAGTGCGTGCGTTCCTCTCTTTTTCTCGCTCTCTCTCTCTCTCTCACACCCTCCTTCTATTCATCTACATATTCTGTCCTTCTGTGAGTTAGTGTGTGGGCGTGTGAGTTGGGAGGTTAAGTGAGTGTGTTCTCTTCATCCCGAGTGCAACGGATCGAGGCCATCTTGCACCCCTAATTTTCTGCATCCGTGAATGTGCAGGTATGTGCACACAAGCGGAACTGGGGAGGAGAAGGTTGAGTGCATCAACGGTCACGTCCCGGAGGTGACTCTCAAGTGCGAATGTAAGTGAACCGTAAAAGCTAAGTGCATTTTCTCGCCATTTCTTCATATGGTGGACAAACACGTCAAGAAGCGTATGAATAGTTCGTTTCATCTGGACCTGCATGGTTTGTTCCCTTCTCAGACCGCATGGCTTTCTTTAAGTGTGTCTGAAACTTCTTTTTCCCCGACCTCCTCCCTTCTTCTCTTTTTTTTTCAGCCGCACGTTGTTCTCCCATTTCTTCTTCTTTCCAAAGTTGCAGGGTTCTTTCAGTTTTTGCCATTTCTGCTCGCTTGTCTCCACGATCTCTTTTCTCCTGGTTGTGGCTGTCTTCTCTGTCCTGCCTTGTTGTTCATGCAGCTACGTGTCCAGTGTTCCACTCTCCGTGCAAGCATGGAAAGACTTGCCAGTACAGGGTGGAAGGCCAAGGGGAAGGACCGGGGGACAAGCGCACGATCACATGCGGGTCTGGATTCGCTCCGGTGGCGGGACCAGACAGCGAAGAGGTGGAGTGCATCGATGGTGACTGGACGCCGTTCACAATCAAATGCGATGGTCTGTCTGTCTGTCTGTCTGTATGTCGGCATTTTGAGTCTTTGTGAACTCTGTGGATTCTGACGTGAAGGGACCTGCAGAATGAATTCTCTCAACAACGTGGCGACAAAAGACAAGCACGAGGACACAAATTCATACGCCCATCTATGTGCGCACGCTTGCGTGAATCTCTCTCTCTCTCTCTCTCTCTGTGTGTGTGTGTGTGTGTGTGTGTGTTCTCTCTCTCTCTCTCTCTCTCTCTCTGTGTGTGTGTGTGTGTGTGTGTGTGTTTGCCCTGATCGAATGCAGCTCTGTGTCCGAAGTTCGAAGCCAGCGAGGGCAACGTCCAGGTCCTCTCCGACGTGGAGGAGGCGGACATTAAGAGGCATGGAGGGAACGAAAGCGCTGTGTCTCTCCTCGCACACACAAAGGGAGGAGCGGTGGTTGAGGTGGGATGCGACAACACCAATAACTTTGGAGCAGCGTCGGGTATCGATCAAGAGGAACTGATGTGCTCGCACGGCGCGTGGTCTAAGCAGGGGGTGCGGTGTCAAAGTGAGTCAGGCTGTGCATGGGTGAGTGGAGCAGGCGTTGGTTTCTGTCCCCCAACCTTTTTGTTCAATTCTTGAAGATTTATCGGTGTTTAACAGGGGCAGAATGCCTGCCTCCATATTTGGCCAGGCAAAGGTGAAGGGGAAAAGAAGAAAGAAAAGGGGCAATTATGCAAGAAAAGGTGAAGGAAATGCAAGAGGGAAAGGTGGTCGAACCTGAGTTGACTTGAGTTGAGATACGTCACGTAGCAGAAAGAAGTTCTGCATTCATTCTGCTCTTGTCTTCCCAAAGCCACCTGGAAGCAGGCAGGCAGCTGTCCGCAGAAAGTGATCAATCAAAAGACACGACTCCCATGCAGTTCCCTTCTCAAGAAATTCATCGATCGATGCATTCATTGTTGTATGCGCGCAGAGAGATGATGGATGCATGTCGACACAGCTGTGTGGAGGAAGATGTGTGAATTAATATTCGTCCACACCTGTACTGTCTCCGCCTGCCTGCCTGCCTACACCTCCCTACCTGCAGAGGGATGCAACGACCCCCCCCACTTCTCCTTCCCCCTCGAGAACGCGGAGGACGGCACCGACACATACAAGGGCCAGAGTTACGGATCGATGCGACTCGGGAAGTGCATGGAGCCCACCAGGACGACCGGAGACTTCAAATCCGTTCTCCCCTTCGACACTGAGCCTCTGTACTGCCGGGAAGGAAAATTCAGCTACCCTCACATTGAGTGCGCAAGTGAGCCAGAGGGGGGGAGGGAAAACAGAAACGTCATTGCATTGTGGAAACTCTGTCAGACGTCGGCTATTCTATTTCTTGTGGTACGAAATAAGGCAACAGAAGCCTTCTGAACATCTTCCGTTCCTTCCGTCTTTCTGAGCCTTTCTTTCTTTTTCAACAGGCGATGTCATGAGTTCCTTCTCTCTTCCAATTCCCCCTCCCCCTTTTTTGCTCTCTGTGAATTTTTTCCGGCCTGCCACCCGCCCAAATGTAAACATACTCACCCAGAGCTGGAAGGAGAGACGAACGGAGGGAAGGAAAGGGGGGGATGAAGGAGGAAGAGAAAGAGCGATTTTGTAATGCCTCCCGTGTGCCGTCTCTGTCTGTCTGTGTCGTCTGACCTGACCGAACAAGCTAATGAATGAATGAATGAGATGAATGAATGAATGAATGAATGAATGAATGAATGAACGCAGAGAAGTGCGAGCCCATCCCCAGAGTCCAGTACGAGCACTACCACCTCCAGATGGATGAGAACCTCTCCACAGACCAGCAAGTCGTCCTCTCGTGCTCTCCAAGTCAGTACGTGGGAATGGAATTGTAGAGTTAGAGACTGATTGAGCAAAAAGGACAAGTGTTCAAGTGGATGCGTTCAGAGGTGTATGACAGGTTCAACGAGCGACTGACCGCGTGAGAAAGCGCTCGCTTGAGTGAGTGAGTGAGTGAGTGAGTGAGTGAGTGAGTGAGTGAGAATAAGTAGGTGAGCAGGAACAGGCGAAAGTGTGCGTCGCTGAGCGGCTGAGTGTGAAGCGAGTGAAAGACAGAATAAGGTGGTGAGTTGGTTCAGCAGTGATTGGATGAGCTGCTGGGTGCTTCCGAGAGGTGGTGATTGAGTCGGCTGTCCGAATTGTCTGGGGGGAGGGTGGGGGACGATAGGTTCTCTTTGACCTTCTCCCCAGTTTTGTCATCCATCCATCTGTACCTTATCACTTATCCCCATCCATCAATCTCGCATCAGTGACGGGTCGGACATATGTATAAAGGTGTGCGCATGCGTGTGTGTGTATGTGTGAATGAGAGAGGGAGAGAGAGAACAGTTGTTTGTGTGAGAGTATGCAGACCACTATCCTGTACGGGGACAGTCTCCGGAAGTCGTCTCCTGTCAGAATGGGACCTGGACGCCCATCGACCTCAAATGCGATGGTTTGTTGGTTTGTTCGTAAATTTGTTTATTTGTGCGTGGACGGACAAGTTGACGGCGGAGCAATTGTGTGTCTCCGCTTCTTTCTCCTTATCGCCCAGGCTTTCCCTTTTCCTCTCAGCTTCCTGAACCCCTTTTATCGATCATTTGGAAAGGAAAGGCGCTGTTTTGGTGAGGCGAGAATGAAGAATGGCATTTTTGTGGTTCAGAAGTGCTTTGGGCCGTTGGGTAAAAGTCGAAGTATTGCGTTGCTGTACCCTTCCGGTGCTACAACTCTTCCCAGCTCGATCTCTCTTGTTGTTTCTTCTTGTTGCTGTTGTTGTTGTTGTGCAGTCGCATGTGACGGTTCCCACACGGGCATCGCCGCGTTTCTGGATACCCTTCACCTGGACTCCCCCAGATTCAAAATCGAGGCGCCAGAGAAGCCAGTGCCGTACGGGGGGGTGGTCAACATTAGCTGTATTGAGGTAAGGCAGCAGGGAAACACGAAGCTTTCGGCACGATCAGTGTGCTGTCGTACCGTGTGGGCTTTCCGTTGGTTTTTGTGTTTTTCACCAATAAAAGCTAGGCAGACGGAACGTGCGCTCCTTGTATCGACTTTTAATCTTGTTTTTCTCTTCATTTTTCTCGGACACGAAAAGGGCAAGCCAAGTCAAGGTGAAACCGAAAAAATGAGGATTTTTCGAGAAAGAAGGAAGTTTTCACCAGAACCTTGCACTGCTGTCTTTTCCCGCGAGTCCACCCCCGTCCCCCCCCCCCGGGGGGCTATCTGATTGACTGGTCTCTCTCTCGTCCAGCTGGGGTCTTTTTTGCCTTCTTCTCTTTTGAGTTGAGTGCAGCACGTTAAGCTCGGCCTGGCTCTTGTCGGCACTCCCCTTGTCTGTCTGTCTCTTGTTTCGTCTGCCTGGCTTTTGCTTTTGATATCCCGTCTCCTCCCTGCCTCCCTGTCTGCCCATCTGCAGGGGTATTCCGACTCGACTGGAGAGACAAAGGACCAGCTGAGATGTGCAGCTGGAGGGAAGTATGTGGCTCCATCTTTGGAGTGCGAAGGTCCGTCCGTCCGTCCGTTCGTTCGTTCCTTCGTGAGTGCAAATCTGGTTCTGCATGTAGAGTTGCATTTTGACTTCTGTTCCAGTTCGTTTCCCTGCATGCCCCTCTGTTCCGTCTCGGTCCGTTGGTCCGTCTGTCTGAATGTATGTACGTATGAGTATGTACATATGTCTTTATTTCTTTCTTTGCTTTCTTTCATGCAGCAATGTGCACCGAGCTTCCGAAGTCTGACAGCCGGCGGGTGATCTGGGATACCTCTGAGGGGTCCCTGCTCCACGGAGCGACCAGGAGAATCGACTGCGCATTCGGTATGGAAGCGATTGGAGGGCCTCTGACAGGAAGCCAGCAGGTCGTTTGTAGAGCTGGTCTGTGGAATTCTCCCACAAAGGCTTGTGCCGGTGAGTCTTTCTTTCTTTCTTTGGTTTGTTTTTTCTTTCAGCATTTCCGCCTTTCTTCTTTTCTCTCTTTCTTTATTTCCTTTTTTGTTTCTTTCTTACCTTCTTTCTGTATTTATCTACTTATTTCTTCATTTCTTTTTTTGTTTTTTCTGGTTGAGAGGTTGGTTGTCTCATTGATTGGTGTATCGGCAGATGGATTGATTTCATTCAACGGTGCGGCATCCGGCAATTATCCATTCGACGTGTTTTCTCTCTCGAACGCAGCTGCTGCAGATGTGCTCTTTTTTCTTTATCTCCAGAGTCTGGCTGGCTGGCTTTCCTGCTTGATCGCTTGCGGCCAATCCAGTCGTTTGTTCACCTTTTGTACCCTCCATCCGTTCTTCCCCGCCCTTTCCCCTTTCTTTTCCTGCCCTGGTCTCTCTCTCTCTCTCTCTCTCTCTCTCTCTCTGTGTGTGTGTGTGTGTGTGTGTGTGTGTTTGTGTGTCTGCAGAGAGCTGCGACGAGGGAGCCCACGGGTCAAAGATGCAGAAGATGTGCCACGAGACTGAGTCCTCAGTGACCACACCGAAGACCCTAGACATCACCTGTCTTGATGGAGAGTACCCGGCGGACGTCGTGGAGTGCGAAAGTGAGTGTGGGAATGTGGGAGTGCGTGGGCATGGGAACTAAAGGTTCTTCAGAGCGTTTGACGTCATTGCTGTCTGTGCATGCACTGACTTTGAAATTGCCTTATTTGTGGTCACACACGCTCTGTAAGAAAAGAACGTCAGAAAAAGTACGTCGTCATAGAGACCGACTCAGACACTCTAGAAAAGACACTGTGACGTTGAGGAGGTCCGTCAATCCGAGATCTTTGACAAAAGGCCTTTGGTCTCTTGGCTGCGTGTCTTTCTTTTTTGATTTGAGAATCTGCCCCCTCTTTGTCTGTCGATCTCCTGAAAGGGACGTGCGACATTCTCGTGTGGGTACAGAAACAAACATTGCAGCTTGGGAGTTGGGGCAAGGCTCAAATTTGACCGGTTGGACAAGTAAACAGAAAGAGTGACTTTCTCCCTCCCTTCCCCCCCTCTGGTCAATGTGATCACGCATGTATGCAGAGAATTGCGACTTCAGTCAGGTGGATGTTCCAGAGGGAGTGATGATCATGGGAGACGTGGGCCAAGGGCGCAACGGGCAGAACGTGACGGCTGTGTGCAACGACTCGTACGTGTCGGTGAGCGAGATGATGAAGGTGGAGAGCGTTTTCTGCTGGAAGGGCCTGTGGGACACCATCGAACTGCGATGCATGAGTGAGTAGAGAGTCGTAAGCAGTCGAGTGGGTGAGTGTGCGTACGTGCGAATGTGTGTGTCCCAGCGAGAAAGTGTGAGGAAGTGCATAATTCCGAGTGGTTGAGGGAGTCAGTGGGCGATTGGACGGAGAAAAAAGAAAAAGCCCATTGACAGGTAGGCGTGGTGGGAGGAAGCGGAGTGGCAGGCGGCATCCTTCTCCGGCGACTCATAATGTCCGTCTGCTGACTTGATGGCTCTTTCTCGTTCAAGCTGTGATCTGCGGCCACAGGAAATGAGAGTCAGAACGAACGAACGAAGGAAGGAAGGCAGGCAGGCAGGCGGAAGACGAATGAATGAATGGGAGTGACTGGATCGGTGGATGAATGGATGAAAGAATGAATAGATAAAGAAAGAAATAGAGGGTCGATGGGCCCACACACAATGCGGAGATAGACCCTCCCAGGGTTTCCCCTTTGCCTGCCGTCTCTGAATGCGTCAGTCAGTCAGTCTACCTGCCTGCTGTATAGGGTCCCTCCCTACCTGTCTGTTTATGCTCTTCAGGAAAATGCGAAAAGATAGAGGCCCCTGAAGGATACGTGTTCCACTACGAGGAGAATGATAGGACTCTCTCGGTCAGTCAGTAAGTCCTCATCCTCTCCCTCCATCCCCTCTCACGAAGGAAGAACAAGAATGAGCGGAAAGGAGAGGAAACTCGCAACCCAAACTCAGATGGTGGCCATTGGATCAATCAGGCTCACAGAGAACCTCTTTCGGTCTTTGAGTTATGTCCTGACCAATGAATTTTGGTTTCTTCATTCCTTCCTCTGTTCTCCTTCTTGACCTCTTAATCCGTCTCTTCCGTGCCCCGACAACCTTGATCCCTTTCCCCATGCACATATGAAGGTACACACTCACCTTCTTCCAATTCACTTGGCCCTCCTTGTGTCTTTCCGCGTCTTTGTCTCTCTCTGCGGCTCTTCCGTCGGATGACAGACAGACAATCTACCTCCTTCCCTCCGTGTTTCCATCAGCAAGTTGTTTCCTTCTCATTCAATTTACCTGACGCCTCTTCCTGTCCCTCTCCCTCTCCCTTTGTAGGTCCATTGCGAGAAGGGGTTCCACTCTCCCAACAACAAACACGCAGAGTCGAAGCAACACGTGAAGTGCCTCAACGGAAAGTGGGCGGAGATTGGACTCAGCTGTCAGTCAGTCAGTGATGTGATGATCGATTGAACACAGTATTCTATCAATCTCTCCTTCTTCTGTACATGCCTGCATGCATCTATCTGCTGATACGTTCATTGATTCATTCGGTGATCGATCCTCTGCATCGGTGATATTTGAAAGTCAGCAGTTGAACATTTATTTGTCATTCGGATACTGCTGCATTGAGAATGCTAACCAAAGATGCACACACATCCCTGCCACCACATCACATCGAATGCAGGCCAGCCAGAGCTGATCCTTCGAGAACGGAAGCTGTCTGCCGAGTCCTCTTATGTGATCTGGAATCCCCAGAGAGAGGGTTCTTACGACTCCAACCCCCACTACAACCTCTTTGTCAGAAGACCTCTCATGGCTTTCCCGAGCACTCCAGAGGATAAGGTCAAGGGGTAGGTTCGTTTCTCTCTGTCTCTCTCTCTCTCTCTTTTCCTTCCAGCTTGCATGTCGGCTCATGCGACGGTCTGTCTGTCTGTCTGTCTATCTGTCTGTGGAGAATGTATATGAATTGACAGCGACTATGAAATCATTCTGTCTGAGTAGAACGCGAGTGTTTTTGTAGGGTAAAATTGTGATGGCAGAACACGACGTCTTTGCTCTGCTCTGCTCTCTCTCTCTCTCATGTGTGTGTGTGTGTGTGTGTGTGTGTGTGTCTGTGTGTGTGTGTGTGTCTGTGTGTGTGTGTATATATGTGTGTGTGTCTGTGTGTGTGTGAAGGATCGGGATGTTTTACTCCCTCGGAGACTTCTTCTCTGAGGACGGGGAGCAGCCAGAGGAGGGGCCCTTCATCGCAGCGGGAATGGTCGTCGCTCCAGACAGGTGGGAACCTGGGAGGGAGGGGAGGGAATGCTTCGGTCGGAAAGAAAGAAAGAAAGAAAGGCAGACAGACAGACAGACAGAAAGACCGTTGCCTGACGATCGACCAACATGTCGGTTCTTTGTTGGTGGAACGAAGAAAGCACTGACAGTGCTTTGTCTCTGCTTGCTCGATTGTTGAGCTTGGCCAAAATCTGCGCACAGGAATCGCTCCATTCTTTCTTTCTCTCGAGGACAACTCGCCCTTCTTCTTCGGCTGATGCAAAAAGGAGTGGCGATAAGCGGTCAGCGATTTCCCGTTGCTTGGCTCGTTCTGCTTGTAAACCCCCCTCTGTGTGTGTGTGTGTGTGTGTGTGTGTGCAGTTTCGAGCTTGTCTGGCAGAGCGATGAAAAGCCCTCACGGACGCTGCTGGAGCCTGAGTATACTGTTCTCGGGGAGGAGGCTTCGGAGGTGCGTCTGCCTGCATGTGTTCGTTCGTTCGTTCGTTTGCTCGTCTGTTTCATTCTTTTGCATCTGTGCTGCGCGTATATCAGCATGCCAGTTGTTGCACCTTCTCTCAGGCCTGTGTGACGGCGTTTCGACATACGTTCGTGTCTGGTTCTGCGTCCGCCTCTACGTATGTATGTCCCTAGGTATATGTATCTTTTTTTTGAAGCATCATATGTCCATATTTCAATTTTGCAAAATGAGTGGGGCAGATGAAGAGGGCAGGCAGGACAGTACCATCAAGAGGTCTGTGTGACTCTACGATCATCTGTACCGCCTTTCTGAATAATTGCGTTCTGCTGCCGCTTCATCTCGGTTCGATCCTGATAATGAAATGCTCAGACAAATGTACTTTTGCATCTTTGGCCCTTTCTCTCTCTCACACACGCTCTCACGCATAGATACAGCCAGACACACAGACATACACATACCAACGCATGCAGCTTCTTCCCAACGACCATAACTCGTTGACGCTCTGGAGAGGGGTACCCCCCAAGGGATTCGTTTGCCTTGGCCTGGTGGCCTCCCGAGAGAAGCACTCGCCCTCGAAGGACTCGATGCGCTGCGTCCCCAACAGGTGTATGCACGTGCTCCCCAAGGAGGACACAGGTCAGTCAGTCAGTCAGTCAGTCAGTCGATGAAGGGGTCCTTATTAATTGATGGATGGGGGGGG
>JAHBMJ010001462.1:4065-30247 GCA_018398765.1 Chromera velia
GGGGGGGGGGGGGCCGACGTATGTGCGTGTGGCCTTAATGGATGTTCTGTTGCCCTCGCTGTTTCTCCATCCGTACAGTTTTTTTTTCTTCTTCGCTTTAATTTTGTCTTTTCGTCTCTCAATGCTCGCCAGCTTCATACCTCTCTGCTGATACGCGCACTCATGAAAGCATAAGAACCAAAGAAAAGAAAGGTAGGGTCGACCGGACCTGTTAGCTTCACAGCACCCACAGCCACAAATAGGCCTGCATCCATCGTTTTTCCTTCCGTTTCTTCCTCTATGCCTCCATACAACAAGTGAGTGCACCAATTTGCTTCCTTTCTTTCCCTTCGATGCCTTTTTTCTCGTGCCTATCAATCTTTTTGGATGTTCAAAACATGCGAACAAAAGTTGGATCCTTCGTGTCCTTTGCATTCAGGCGTCTGCGTGATAACCTACCCGAAGGCTTCCGACCGGAGAGAGTTGCGGAATTCGAGGAAGACTTCCGCAAACATTTCCCTGAGGAGCTTCAGAGGGAAGAGGAGGAGAAGAAAATTATCGAATTGAAGAAGAAGGAGAAGGAGCAGAAAAAGAAAGCGGCCAGACCTTCTAAACTGGCAAGGGAGAGGGGAAACTTTCCCAAAGAACGTGCGTCCGTTGGCAAGATGGTTCTTTCGTTCTTTCCTTCCTCTCCCTCTCCCTCTCTCCCTGTCCCCGCCCCGCCCCTCTCTCTCTCTGTGTCTCTGTCTCTGTCTCTGCTTCTCGTTTTCGCTCTGTCTGTTGCCTTACCTTTGACTAGGTGCTTCATTTATTTCTCGTTCTTCGGTATTATCTTCATCCGGGCCATCCGGCTCTACATCCTCCCTTCTCTCTTTCTTTTTTTGCTTGGCTTCGATCTCTTCATTTATGCCATTCAAAAGGTGTCAATCAACCCCTGGTGGCTTTATTCCACCCAACCCGAAGGAAGGAAACAGTTCGTTCATTCATTCATGCCTACTGGCTGCACGCACGCAGGCGCTGGTGAGATCGTTTGGTTCCGGTGGATGAAGGGGTCGTTGGTCGGACGGCTGACAGATCCTGCAGACGAAAGTGAGTGAGGGAGTGAGTGAGTCAGTAGTTCAGGCAGCAGCCCGATCACTTAAGTTTCTACCGACATAAAGCTGCTTGTCTAGACCTCTCTGTTTGTTTGTAGAGAACTCTTGGGGGAATCGTGCAAAACTGAAGGAATGACTCTCTTTTTTTGTGAATTGTCTGAATTCATGGTGTAATGCCGTCTGCATCTGCTTCTCTCGACCTCCCCGATCTGCCTGGTGGGGGGTTTTCTTGTTGTTCTCTCACTGGTTGACAACTCACTCTCCCTTTGATTTACTCGGTCCCTCGCTCACCCACATAGTCATTCTAGCGCCCGTCCATCCATTCATTCATTCATCATGCCTCCACTCACTCACTCACTCACTCTGTCCACCCTCAACCTGCCCCCTTAATTTTCTGCCTGGAAGGAAGGAAGGAAGGAAGGAACGCGAACACAAGGACGGAAGGAAAAAGCGTAATTCATTTACACGTGCCTTCCCCTCCTCTCCCCTTATTTTCTTTCTTTCTGCCTGTGAGCAGACAACGTACCCTATCTGACGGATGAGGTGCTGAATCTTCAGAAACCAGACTGCTATCTCGGTCGGTCGGTCGGTCAGTCAGTCTGCATGGAACAAAGATTCTTTCGGAGAAAGATACGTGGAGGTAGACATGGACATTTCTTTCCTTTCTTTCTTTCTTTCTTTCTTTCTTTCTTTCTTTTTTTCTTTTTTTCTTTCCTTTCTTTCTTTCTTTCTTTCTTTCTTTCTTTTCTTTCTTTCTTCCTTTCTTTCTTTCTTTCTTTCTTTCTTTCTTCCTTCCTTCCTCCCTTCCTTTCTTTCTTTCTTTTTTTCTCTGATTCAATAAATCATTCATTCATTCCAATGCTTTCCTGACATCAACGCATCAACATGCACCTCTCCCAATTCCCTCCCCTCTCCTCTTTTCTTCTCTCGTGTCCTCTTGGCTTCTTCAAATTTGACGGGGGGGGCAACTCCAGAGGAAGAGAAGGAAAGCAAAACAAAGGAAGAGAAGGGAAAGGAGGATCGAAGGGAGGGCTAAAATAGAACGACAACACAATGAATGTCATGGAAAGACCTGCGGGCCTCGAAGTGCCGCGGCTTCTTTCTTCAGCTTCGGTTGCGCTCTTTCCTTGGTATCCTTTGGCGACTGCCTTTTCCTTCTCACTCAGATGGTCTCTTTTTTTCTCTTCTCTCACTTCCTTCTTCACGCTCCTTTTTTGCAAAGTTCCCTAGTGTCGTTCGTCATCATTGCCCATTCCTCCGCCCTTCCCCTTTCGATCGATGGACCGTCCTGTCAGGGCATACCTTTTTTTTCTCCCCTCCTTTGTTTTTTCTGTTGGTAGAAGGAAGGAGAGTGCTTGCTTGATCTTCCACCAAAAACTCGTAGAAAGAGAGAAGGGGCAAGCGACAGCGGGACCCCCCCGATGTGCATCTGTCGAGAGTGAGAAGCGTCTCCCTCTGTCTCCCTCCCTCTCCCTCCCTCTCTCTCTCTCTCTCTCTCTGGGGGTTCATTTCTCTGCCTGTTTGCACTCTTTCTGGTCTTGGTCCTCATATTCATTGTCGTTTTGAAAACCGCGTGTGTGAACGACAACATGGAGAGAGCAATTATGGATTTTCGGCCTTCCTCCATCTTTTATTGGAGAGACAGGAACTTCGCACACAACTTTACAACTGCCTGAACATGATCTTGCAGTTTTGTCCTTGGACGACAACATGTACGTGTGGGCGAAGAAGAAGTTCATCGAGCCGTTCCGAGACAACGCGGACAAGCAGATACCGATTCTGATGAGAGGCGCAAAGAAGAGCGCCAAACGGGCACTCTACAGAGCCATGCAGGAGACCGAGTGGTTCACCCATCCGCTTTGGTCAGTCAGTCAGTCAGTCAGTCATTTAGTCAGTGAGGCTCACAGACATGCAGGCAGCAAGACGCTTATGTAGAAACCGGTCGGTCGATCAACACGCACACGCACACACACACACACACACACACACACACACAGAGAGAGAGAGGGGAGGGGGGGACCTCGTGGGAAAAGCAGCTCTGATGGCCAATGCCTTCTCCTGCTCTCCGCTTCACTCCAGCAAGCATCTTTTTGCCTTCAATTCACTTCGGCAAGCGGTAGGGAGTTGTCACTCTGATTGACGTGCATGAACAAGAAAGTGTTTTCGTTCTGCTGGCATGTTCCCTCAAGTGAATCAATCCCTCCAGCCAGGGCGACCAGAGGATGAGAGCTAAGGAGGATGAAGAGGAAAGAGAAAGTTGGAGAGAGAGAGAGAGAAAGACCTTGTCCTTTCTTATCTTTTCTTCTGCTGCACAGATAAAGCGAGTCCTGACATGCTGTGCTGCCCTTCCTACTCGCCTGTGCCCCCCAAAAAACAACTTCAAACAGAAGATGCACATGGAAGGCATTTTGGGACCAGAAAAAGACAGCAGCAGTTGGGCGAACGCATCAGCGAGGCAGCGTTTTCCGAGAGGACAAACTGCACACGATCTCTCGCATCTACAGGAGCAAAGTGTATACGGGTTTAGCGTGCCTACCCTGGTCGCTTCCTTTCAATCCTCCAAGCAGACGGGAGATGGTCTTGTTACACTCACTCCGCGTGCATCACCGATGGATCGTTGGAAAGAAGGAATTGTGCGCGGAACTTGCCACTGTCGCGATGAGTAAAGTCACAAAGCTGCATCTGTGTGTTGACTGACCCCCTCACATCTCATCACATCACATCAAATCACATCATATGCATGCATGCAGGGAACGCCTGGAGGCAGAGTTTGGAGACGGTCCCCCGGGACGCCGCATCTTCGCGGGCGGGGGAGGAGGGCGTGCCGCCGCGGTCCGAATTGGCCTTGAGGGGGGAAGGGGGGAGAATGGAAAGGCTATCCGCAAGGCAATGCAGCTGCAGGGGCTGAGAGGCAGGGGGAGAGGGAGAGGGAGGGGAGGGAGAGGGCGATCACCTCGTTCCCTAGGGTGGGAGACTGAGGGTGAGGAGAAGGAGAACGAACAAACTCAAACACGTTCACCCCCACTCAAGTTCAACATGCCTTCAGATGCTGAGCTGGCTGCCTCGTTAGCTGCTCGGGGAAGGAGGGGTGGGGGACGGGGTGGCGGGCTTCGCCTCAGGGGGAGGGGTGGGGCTGGTTTTACTCCCGAGCGGCCGCGTGTGGGGGGGATTCTGGAGGCAAAGAAAAAATTGAAAGAGAGGGAAAAGGACCTACCGGGGATCCCTCCCGTTGGCCTAGAGCCTTCGGGGTTCTCTAAATTCGGCGAAGAGAGAGCGAACAGAAAAAGAGAAAAGCTGCTGAAAAAGGAGAAGAGAAGAAAGCAAGAGGAAGCGCAGCAAGAAAGGAAAGAGAGAGATGGAGGGGACAAAAAGAAAGGATCGCATGTTTCTCCCAGTCGCCCTTCATCAGACCGGCGCAAAAGGACTCCGGATGTCCCTCAAACAACAAACAGAAAGGAGAAGGGTAGCGACAGAGGTACAAAACAGAGTCTAACCGACTCAGCAGGAGGGAAACGTGCAACCCCATCCAACCAGGTCGCTGCCGCCTCTGCATCCGCCACTTCTCGCAACGACCCTCTAGCAAGACTAGGATGGGTCACCCAGGGGGGGCACGAGGATGACCCCTTTGCGAGACGTTTCAAGCCCCGCATCCGATCCGAGCGCCCCAGCCGATCTGAACCCGACGCCGCCCCAACCGACATCGCTCCAGAATCCGCATCCAAAGAGCCCAAGAGAGACAAAAACAAAGAAAGACTCCCTGTGACCCCCGCCGCCCCCCCGCCTGAAGAGCCCCCCCCAGTTCCTGTTTTCAGCAGGAGTGGCAGGCAGGTCAAGCCCAAAACGTTCTCGGACGCTGTCGTCATTTCTCTCCACAGCAAGATCCCAAGTGGCTCTTCTTCTTCCACCCATGCTGCAGCTGCTGTTGCTGGGGAAGACAGGGAGAAGCAAGAAACAGAAGGAGGGAAGCAGGACAGCCGAAAGAGGAAGGCGGACGAGCGGGCAGAGAAAGAGAAAGAGAAAGGAACCCCCCCCCCCGAGCCGCAGCCCGTGGGGAGAGAGGACGTGGAGGAAGTCGAGCCTGTGTTCAGTCGAAGTGGGAGACAGGTTAAACGACGAACTTTCCTCGGAGACGACGAAACCGGGGAGAGAGAAAGAGAAACCACTCAAAGAACAGCGCTTCGAGATCACCACCACCACCACCATCAGCAGCAGCAGCGGGAGAAAAGAGACCCGACCCTCGAGACTGTGCTGCGTAGCGGTGACGATTCGAGAAGGAAAGTTGCGCCTCTCTCCCATGCTCAGAAGAAAAAAGAAAAGGAAAAAGAAGAGCTCGTCTCGTCGAAACAGAAGGAGGTGGATGTGTCCGAGAGAGGGAAGAGAAAGCGAGATTGGTCAGCCTTAGGAAAGGAATTGCAGAACGCCGGAGAAAGGGAAAAGGGAGAGAAGCGGGCGAGAGTTGCGGTGATCGGACGAGCAACCGACACCATGGACGGTCAGAGTGATGAGTCAGCCCCACTACGCAGAAGCGCCCGTAGCGGGAGGCCCCTCCCCGCATCCGCCTCTGTCTCTGCCTCTGCCTCTGGGGCCTCTCCCTCCTCGTCTCCCCATCCCGCCCCCCCACTCGAAGCCTCTGCATCACGGACTCGCGCTAAGAGTTCCCGTGCGAGAGCGAACGCCGAAGACGAAAAGGGCGTTGCAAATTCCCCCTCAGGGTCTGCCTCCCAGGCCCACCCCGCAGAGGCCAACAGGGAGAGAAAGGACGTGCATGCAGGTGCAGGAGGAGCAAGGAGATCCCAACGCAGCCACGCCAGAAGGGGGGAAGAGGAGGAGAAAGAAGTGGAAACAGAAAAAGAGGTGCGGGGATCACGGAGAGGCGCAGCAGTTCAGCAAAGTGCAATCCCGAGCGATGCCACCCCATCCGACCGTCCCCTGACTAGACACGCGCGCCGCCTCCCCCCTCAGGCAGCAGCATCAGAGTCGCCCCCAGAGTCGGCACGATCAGTCGGCCGGCGGTCTTCAAAGAAGGATGAGGAGGAGGATGACGATGACGAAGGAGAGGGTCTCAGCTTGACTCAGATGCTTCAGAGGAGAAAAGCGGGGGCATGAGCTTGACTCTCATTTTTTGTTCTTGTACAGATCCCGTGATTTCTCCGAGTCACACAGTCCAACTGAGAGTGTTTTCGTCAACCTGTCGAACGCTGTTGCATGCATGCGTCTGTTGGTTCTATTGCAATGTTTCTGTCTGCTTTTCTATTGTATGCTAATTGACAACATGACTGTGTGTCAGTGTGTGAAAATGCTTGCTCGGCACTGATTATGCACGGCGCAGCGGTTGAAGCCGCAATGATTTTGCGAATGAAGCGCTTCGGGCCGGGAGCCGTCCTAGGATAGTAAGCGAAGTGTCTCCTTAAATTATGATTCTGAGCTGTCGTAAAGATATTTTATAGAATTAAGATTAGCCTAGAAATACCTCGAAAATAACAGATCCAAAGCACTTCAGGGCACTAAGGTAGACCTGTCAGGAAGGCAATTGAGAAAACTGTAAAGGAGGGGACTCAGGGGATAGGAAAAAAAAAAATATTTAAAGACTGTGTTTTTCTATTTTTCAAACTTAAAATTTGGAACCTTTGGCGCTTCAAAACCGAATACGTTCTAAGCATAGGATATATATGGATTTATGTTCTGGTTTGTTCCCCCAAAAAGTAGATTCTTATGATAGACTGCATATCACAGCAGCATATCGTTAATTTAAATTTAATTTATTGCAATCATTTGCCTTTCCACACATAACGACTAACAACGACATATAAACAAGGTCTTAGAAAACACATTACTATTAGATACATTATTGTTATCTTAATTTTGAGTGGAAAAGAGCATGAATTCTTTGGTGCATGAGAAGCCAAGTTGGTATAAAAGAGTCCTCTGAGTCTTTATTTAATCTCTTTCGCTCTGCATGCTCAGCTCTTAGAGGCTCAATTCCGTCCGCCTCACTGAGAACATCGGGAAAAACGGACATGAACAAAGAAATAATGTAGAACATCCGTGACTGTTGGGCCTTTTGAGAGTTTCTTTCGGGGTACAGAGAAAACAACTGACAGAACAACAAAAAGGCACAGGCGAGCATGATCCAAAATTGACGTCAAAGACCAAAAAATCACTTTCACCATGCACAGCGATCGCTCCACGTTTTTCCTGGGCTGTCTTTGACCCTTGCTCCTCTTTCTCTTCCTCTTTTGCTTTGGAACGAAGTCACATGCGTGCATGCACACGCACAGACAGAGAGACAGACAGACAATCCAGATTCCTTCTGTCTGCGGATGCTGGTCGAAAGCTTCTGTACAAACACACCGCCACTACTACTACCAGAGAAAGGAAAATGAAACCGTTCTCTCACCATGTTTCTGCCTTCTTTCAAAAGACGTAGATACAGACAGACAGACTCTATGTTTCTTCTTCTCCCTCCTTTTCTTCATGAACACAACAGACAAAAAGAAAGAAAGAAAGAAAGAAAAAAAGAAACAAACAAAGAAAGAAAGAAAGAAAGAAAGAACAAAGAAGGACAGACAGACAGACACACACACACACACACACACAGACAGACAGAGACACACACACACACACACACACAGAGAGAGAGAGAGAGAGACAGAGAGAGAGAGAGAGAGAGAGAGAGAGAAAGACAAAGACAGAGACAGAGAGAGAGAGAGAGAGAGAGAGAGAGAGAAACAGAGACAGAGACAGTGACAGTGAGAGTGACAGAGAGAGAGAGAGCGAGAGAGAGAGAGAGAGGGAGAGACTCATCGAAACGAAAAAGAAAGAAAGAAACAGAACGGAAGACAAAACTCAAAAAGAAGACGCACACATGCGAAAAAAACCTTCAAACAAACTGCCTGATTGATGACTTGACAAGACAGTACATCGACCCACGCGCGGATCGAGAAGGAAAGAGGGAGGCGAGAGAAAAACAGAGGAAACCATCGAAAGCGCAGGATGTACGATTACAGAAACGAAACCGGAACGAACAATGCAAACTGACGAAAGAAGGGAGGGAGAACCAGCAAGAGAGGGAAAAGGAACTAAGGGAATGAACGAAAGAAAGAAAGAAAGAAACGAGAGAAGGAAAAGAAAGGAAACGAGACATGCAGAAAGGAAGGAAGGAAGGAACAATCTATTGCACTTCTGTGGCTTCGAAAGAGACTTTGGAGAAGGAAAAGGGAGGCTTTGTTCCGTGTGCACTGAATGACGCGCAACACATCACACAAATCGAAGAACGTAAAAAACTGCGAAATGAAGGTGCATCCCCTTTTTTCCCCTCCCCGCCAACAATATGAAAGAAAATGGACAAAAACGGGTCAAAAGAAGCCAAAAACACTGCCTGCATGACTGCAGAATGAGCACCTACACAGCGAAAAAGTACCTGGACATTCGACTATGGTGTTGCAAAACAAAACCAAAAGATAAAGTGACAGAAGCATGAGCTGGGTAGCGGAGTACCGATGCGGATCGATAGTACAGGCATGATTCTGCTGACTTCGCTTCTTCATTCTTTTCACTTTATTCTCCATGATCTGTTCTCCTCTCGACAGAAGGCCGGCTCCAAAACTTTTTTTCTTTTCGTCGCTCTCCGCCAGGTTTCTTGCCCTAACTTCCGACTTCTCTCTCTTCATTCGTCTCTCTCCCTCTGTGTGTGCGTGTGCGTATCGGCTTCCGCCACCAGCTGGCTGGATGGCTTGCTGGCTGAAGGGGAACAAACAAAAGCGGGACCGCTCAAGAGTGGCACAGAGGGCAACAAAAAGGCGTTCTTTGGTCTTTATGCAATTCAGTAAAAAAGACTCACGGATGTACAAACAGATCGACGGAGCGCCAAACCTGTTGCTAAAGAGATATGAGATTTTTTTTGCCAAGAAATTTGCCCCAATTTTCCTTCCTGTCTTTTGTTCTTCCACTTCCAACCTCCGCCCACGGAGACTCCAGAAACTCTTTTGCAATTTATTTTTCTTTTGCACAAATTTGCATTCCATGAGTGGCGCACCACCTTCCTTCCATCTAGTGTGCAGCCATTCCCACCGCCCCCTTGAAGGCAGCGTCGAGTACTTCCGACAGTGTGGGGTGGGTGTGAACCATGAAGGACAGCTCCCGCACCTGCATTCATTCATTCATTCGTTCATTCGTTCGTTCATTCATTCATGCAACAGTGACATGCACGCACATTTTCTTGACGACATCTGCTCCTGTTCATCCTAGGCAGGAAGAAGCAACACTACTCCGAGAGAGCGATAAAACGTTTCTTAGTCCCTTCCCTTTACGTGGCCGTTCGTGGAACAAATTTCCCCTCGCTTCGGTCCGCAACCCTCACGAACCACTGCATACCAAGAAACTCACTGATCAAGTGAGACGTAGGGTTGTTCACTCACAACTCACCCTATGCTGGTCAACTTCACGCTATGATGCAGAATTGGACCACCATAGTCACATTGACGTTTTCCTCTCTTGCATTCATTCTCAAAAAATCCGAAGCAGGAGAGAGGAAGAGGAGGGCCTCATCGAGATCAGGTTCCGACTGCCTGCCTGACTGACTGACTGACTCACAGTTGTGCCCGCTGCGACTGCGTTTGCGCATTCTTGAATGAGGTCTGCAGCATGGAGGCCGATGATGTGCACCCCCAGAATTTCTTCTGAGTCCTTGCGGTAGAGAACCTTCGCGATGCCGTCAGCCTCACCCTCGGCCAGTGCCTTCGAATTTGCTCTGCTTTCATACACGCGTAGAGGGAGGGAGGGAAGGAGGGAGAAAAGGAGGGAAGGAGAGAGACATCGATCGGCTGGACGGACAAAAAGAAACAGGTGCTTGCTCAAAGGAAGACACCCTGAGGGAGAAAGAGAGAGAGAGAGAGAACGCAGAAGTTGAGATGGAAAGACGACGACGTAGAAGAGAGAGAAAGCCAACCTCCTTGCAGGGAAGAATTGTAAACATACATGATAAAACAGCAAGAGGTTTTGCTTCGAGAGGCGCTTGAAGAATCGGGTCGGAAAACCACCGAGCAAAGCAAGCACCAGGCCCATTCTTTCATTTCATTTCATTTATCCGTCCCTCCATCTGTGGGGGGGGGTATGAATTGCGCTCCCTTCCCTCGTATGTCCTTCCCTCCCGTCCGTCTCTTCATCATGGTCGCGCTAGTTGCCTTCGCTTCTCTTCAGCCAGCCTATCAACGAGTGAGCCCGTTTCTGCGTATCCCAGCTCCCCTCCCTTCATGTCCGACCTGAAATGAGAAATTGACTTTCCGACTTCGAAACCCTCCTCCTCTCCTTTCTTCTTTGCAACTTCCTCTGTCATGCCTGCGAGAGAGAGAGAAGACAGGGAAGTGAGTGACAGGCAGATGTGGAAGGAATTAGGCTTCCAGGCCACACATGTTTGATTGAGCCAGTCAGAAAAGATGAAGGAGACCTCTGAAGACAAAACTTGAAAAGAGTTCATGAGTTGAAACAGAGAAAGGAAGGAAGGAAGGAAGGAAGGAAGGTGGACAGATAGCCAGCCAGACAGACACAGACAGACAGACACACAGACAGACAATATCGTCTTTTCTTTACTATACTTTTTCCGAATCAGACAGACTACATCCGAATCAGACAGACAGACAGACAGACAGACAGTCAGTCAGACAGACAGGCAGGCAGGCAGGCAGGCAGGCAGGCAGACAGACAGAGAGAAACGAGGGAGAGAAAAAAGATGAAGTGGGAGAAATCACTCTCTCATTCGGTACCCTCACAGTCCGTTAATTTCATTCAAGTAGACCACATGCCCCTCCATGCATTTTCATTTAAAGATGCGAGTTCGATGGTCTACTGAAGAATCTCCAGACGCCTTACCGCCTCTTCAAATAAACAACATGAAGAGCCCTTCTCTCGCGGACTGTGCCGAGCTCTACGTGAGGACAGAAGGATGGATGGTTGAAAGAAGAATACACAACGAGATGAGAGCATGGAACAAAACAGTCTCTCTGAGGATGCCTGCAGTTTCAGAGTCATACTGCATGTATCCGTTCATAGGTTTGATGCCAAAAAAAAAAGAGTCAGTTGAGACGGACCGACAAAGGCGATCTCGGGATGCGTAAAGCATGCGGCAGGAATCGCGTTGTGATTGACGGCGTGAGGTCTGCCGAGGATATTCTCGACGGCGGAGATGCCTGCACAATTATTTGAGCGGAAATGATGAACAGGAAAGGGATCGAGCGAGAGGCACAGAAAGAAAGAAAAAGATGGGGGGACAGGACAGAGGAAAAATATGCTCAGACGAAAGGGTAAGATTCGAAAAACGAAAGGGAACGAAGGGGTCACTCCACGGGAGGAAAGAAAGGATAAGAAGCGCAACAGAACCCAAACCGAAGCATGGACGGAAACCTAATGAATCCCGACGCAGCATGAGCAAATTTGGCAACTGACAGCCATCAAAAACACAACGAAGCGGACTGAACGGCACGATAACTCCAAAACAGATGGGCTGTCTCTCAGCCTGTGTTTGTTCTACCTTCCTCGCGCTCTCTTCTCTGACAATTCCCAGAGACCAAACATGAGTGGAAGAAAGAGGAGTAATGAACCCACCATGGGCAGAAGCAGCGTGTGCCAGCATCATGACTCCATTGGCGTCTCCAATGCAGTAGAGGTGAGGTACGACTTCGCCTGCTCGCACCAGGAAGGAAGCAACAATCAAGCCCGTCAAAATGATGACTGGCCATGTTCGTCATCCTCAGCCTTTTTTCATTCGATGCCCTACACTTCGTTCCATCCACAAATTAAACCACAACCAGCGACACGGCCCTCTGTGTGCGCGCACATGAACACATACATGGAAGAGGACCACGAAAACCAACACCAGAGGGTAGAAGAGAAGGGCAAGAAAAAAATTTCCGGACTAAAAAAAAGAGCAAGGGAGAACCATGCGCCTATTGCTCCTCTCCTTCCCCTCTCAATTCTCTACCGACCCCCTTTCGCTGTCAGCACTCTCATACGCTCGTCCACAGGCACAAATCCGGGTCTGTCGGTCTCCACACCAACAGCCTCCAGCCCCAAGTTCTGAAAACAAAACAAGAGAAGAGAAGAGAAAAGAAGAGGGAATAAATAAAACTCGAGACCCCATCGCTGCAGTATCACAGGGAAAAGATCAGTGCACACCGATCGAACGAGCGTCTAATGTCAGACAAGAGAGAAAAACGGAAGAATAAAAAGAGAAAGACTCGTGCACGCATGGCAACACGGCAAAGGAATGGGGAGGCATCCAAACCGAGGTCATGAACCGTTTTGGCACACACACACACACACACACACACACGCACGCGCGCGCGCGCGCGCACACACACACACACACACACACACACACACACACCTTACACACACACACCTTACACACACACACCTTACACAGACACCTTACACACACACACACACACACACACGCACCTTACACACACACACCTTACACACACACACCTTACACACACACACCTTACACACACACACACCTTACACACACACACACACACACAGAGAGAGAGAGAGAGAGAGAGAGAGATGCCAACCGAGAGGCTGTGTGACAGGCAGACAGAGAGGCTGAAGGGCAACCAGCCGCACACACCTACCTTTGTGTTGGGGACTCTCCCGGTTGCGATCATGCAAGCATCGACCTCGATGGTTTCAGTCTGCACGAAGGAAGGCAGGAAGGAAGGAAGCAAGGGAGAAAAAGAAGGAATATGGGGGATGGGGATATTTCAGACAAAGTGAAAGGTCGGTCAGGTGGGTCTTGAAATGTATTTCCGTCCTGTTTTCAAGCTCAACCCCAAATGAAGGAGCTCAGTAAAGGGAGGTGAATAGAGAAACGCGAGTGAGGGAGCCGAAGGAACGTACGAATGTCACTCTAAAAGAACGAAAGACGCCCTCACCTTTTTTCTCCTTCGCATGCCAAATCACCTGGTGTCCTTCCTGCCTTTCCTTGCTATAGTCTTTCCTCCCTGTCTGCTGCCACCGTCAGGTAAAGAAGAGAATGCTGCTAGGGCAGAGTGAAGCTGACAAGCAAGATGCGGCAGCTTGGGTATCGACAGAAGAAAACAAACAGCCTTCCTCACTGAGATTCTGGTTCATTCCTTCCTCCAGCCAGCCGAGTTTTCTGTTGCTGCATTCATCTCTTTCTGTGTATTACAAAATTATGGAAGGAGGGGAAGGAAGCTCTCCGCACTCTTTCGGCTTTCTAGTGAACAAAAGAAACTGAAGGACATGTCTTTTACTGCCTGCCTGGACTGACTGACGTGTTCCTTTGTGTCCGCATCAATCATTTTGATCGTCACCGGCTTCTCTCCTGCGGGCAGTCAGTGAGCAAAAGGGGAAAGAGAGCAACATGCAGCAGGACAGCAGAGAGAGAGAGAGAGAGAGAGAAAGAAAGAAAGAAAGAAAGAAAGAATCAAATCTGAAATCAAGGAACTTGAGTCGGAAGGCAACTCACTCGATCGAGGGAAGAACTCCCAGGAAAAAAAGATGAAACCGGAAAAGGGGAGGCAATTGAACACCCAAGGGCAAACAAAACAAAACACCAGATTAGTGAACGACGAAGGGGACATGCTTGTCAAAAAAACATTCAGAGAGAGAGAGAGAGACCTTGCAAGAGCCCGACACAAACCCCGACCCACCCACCGACCTACCTGGAATTCCAGGAGTAACCTCAGCAGCGAACACCCCGGTTCTGTAGTCTATCCTTCGGGGGCGAATGAGAAGCCTTCACACAGACAAGTAGACAACGAGGCAGCGAAAAAGGGTGGCAAGAGTGGACACAGACTCTCCTTCACATGTGCTTCACCTGGACAGTCAAGACAGACAATGTGTTTCTTTTTCTCCCTTCTTTTCAGACAGACAGACAGACAGACAGACAGCCAGACAGACTATATGTTTCTTCTTCTTCTCCCTCCTTTTCTTCATGAACACAACAGACAAAAAGAAAGACAGAACAGACAGACAGACAGACAAACTGATAGACAGACAGACAGACAAACTGACAGACAGACTGACCGTTCGGCCATTTTTCCAATCTCCGTGTCGAATCCAGGCATCAATCTGGGCAGTCCCTCGATGAATGTAACCTCAGACCCTGCAGGCAATCTCACGCACACCAACCAAAACGTATGCATGCAGATGCAGGCCCATGGAGAGATAAGGCAATAGAATGGGCAGGCAGGCAGGCGCACAGACAGCCAGACAGGCATTCGCATTGTTCTATTGACAAACTTTTCGGAAATTCCTACACATGCGCTACTCTTCTAAACACATGCGGTCTTCTGTTTCGTGTATGTCTTATTCTTTCCTTTCGAGCACAAGTTGTGTTTTCACAAAAGTTTTTCTCCAGCCTGACCAGAAAGGCACATTGATTTGCCACAGAAGCACCAGGAATAGAGTGATCGGAATGCGCCATCACTGGCTTTCTTTCCTTTCACTTCTTTTCCTTCCAGGCCATCCGATCGACCGGATTTGCATACAGATACAGAGAGAGAGAGAGACTTACCAAGCGCCGTGAAAACGTCTGAAAACTCCAGACCTGCATGCATGCATGCATACAGAAAGGGAGGGAGGGCATAACAGCAAAGGTGACGCAAAAAACGAACGAGCCCTATGTCACAGCAATTAACAGATCAGGGAGCGCAGACGACATCTCCCCTTAGCCATAATTAATGCGTACGCTGACTGAAAAGATGAAATTTTCATCCTTTTCTACGACATGGAAAATGTTGAGCGTCGAGCTTTGTTTGATGACCAGGAGGCCGGCAGGCAAAAAGAATCTCTCACTTCCTCAGTCCTCCCTCGGCCCTCGTCACTCTCTCTAGGAAGGGAGAAAGGAGGGAAGGAAGGAACCAACCGATATATCCACTGCCGACAATTGCCACCCACTCAGGAATGCTCTGTAGCTGCAGACCACCGTCGCTTGTGAAGACGGTCTTCTCATCCACCTCTACGCCTCTGGGCACAAACGGAACTGAGCCTGGTGCGAGGATGATATCCTTTGCAGTCACAGTCCTGCTCCCTGCCTGAACTTTGTGCGGTCCGAGCAACTTTCCGAACTCCGGAAGCACATCCACTCCCTTGCCTGCAGGGAACACTTAGTGGCAAATGAATGAGGCACAGAGGACAACCGGTGCGTTCTCCTCTCTTCTCTTCTCTTCTCTTCTCTTCTCTCTTCTGCATGCATGCATGCATGCATGCATGCATGTATGAGGGGGGCTTCTCTTTTCGACCGATACAGCGAAGTGTCTTTCTCCTTTTTTTTCAGCTTGCACGACAGTTCACGTCTACCAATCTACCAGCAAGAAGGAAGAAGGATTTGATTTTCCTTCGGTCGGTTTGTTTTCCTGACTAAAGATTCAAGCGTGGAGTTCATGAGCAAAAGAGAAAGACAGAGGAAAAGGAACGACAGAAAAAAGTATGGGAAAGGAACCGAGAGGTTTCTGACAGACTGACAGACCCTTGAGCGATGCCTCCAGGTTTTTCTTCACGTTGCCTGCCAGGTTCGCTGCATGGTTGGCGATTTTCTGTCGGTCGAACTCGACGTCTGAGACGTCGATACCAAGGGACGAGAGGTGCTTGGTGTCCTGCAACTCTCTCACTCTGCCTGCTGCTGCGAGGAGAGCCTTGGACGGTACGCAACCTGCGGCGAGGCAGGCAACAGCAGGATCCTTCGAAGCTTCATTGTCAGATTCTCTTTTTCGCTCGTGAGCGCAGGGAGGGGTTTCGTGAACAGGAGAAGGGAAAAGAAACGATACAAACCCGTGAAAAGACCACAGCGGAGCGGACACGGAAAGAAAGGAGAGCAGCCCTCTTCGGCAGCACAGGTACTCCAGGAAAAGAGGCGAAAGAGAAATGAAGACAGCCAGATAGAAGCACGTCAGAATGAGAAACAGAAAAGAGCCAAGAACATTTTCCGCCAAGAACTTTCTAGTAAAAACTGACAGGAGGCGAATCTTTTTGGAGGAAATGCGGAAGAATCGTGAAGGCGGCGTTACCTCGCCAAAAAAATCCTTCTTTGATCCATTCCAACCTAAGTTTGTCTCTTTCTTTGCCCGGTGAAGAAGTTGATCACTTTTGTTCCCCCCCTTGCCTCCTGCCTGTTGTCCGGCGCACTGCGTGCCTCTCCCTTTATTTTCTTCCACCCCATCAGACACAAGAGCCATTTCTGAGGCACTCACCTCTGTTCACACAGGTCCCTCCAACGTCCCCTCCTGTCATGATTCCCGTCTTCAGGCCATTCGAGACTGCACACACACACACACACACACACACACACACACACACAACAGGGAGCAAAGCGATTCGAGTCTCCAGGCCACTGAAGACGGCACGCACGGCAGCAGACTCAAACAAGAGAAGGAAGGAAGCAGAGAACGAAGACAGCAAGAGGCCAGCGTAACGCAAAGGGCAGAGGGACCGCTCTCCCTCCCCTCCCCTCCCCTCCCCCGTCTCCCTCTCTGGCTGGCGACTCGCCTGCGTGCAAGGCCGCCCCATGCCCTCCCACTCCACAGCCGACGATGAGGAGGTCGTAGTCGAACTCGCCTTCTCCCGCCATTCTCATCTGCAGGCAGGGGGGGGGAGGTGGGGGGCAGATGGGAAAGAAGGGAAAGCGAAGAGCCACTCAACATGGCGTGCATCGGAAGATAAGAAAATGTGGGAATGGGACAAAAAAGGAGAAGAGAGGCCTGACATAGGAGGGGAAGATGGAAACAGACAGACGGAGACGGCAAGGCAGGAAGACAGGGGGATCACCCACGCAGTCGGATTTGAGCCAGCAGAAGAGAGGCACAGCTGCAGCGACGTGTAAGGAAGACCTTTGGAACACCTTCCTGCCTACCATAGAGAGGCAACACGGGGAAACATGTTGAGCGAGGTTGGGAGACGAGAGATAGACAGACAGACTGAGCTATGATCTCACCGTTGCCCTTCTGGTTCCCCGCCCCGCTCTTCGCAGCATTCTGCTTGGAGACAGCTGAAAGCTCGTCACAGATACGGCAAGACTGCCGATGATCGACAGGGCCGGGACCAGTCGCATCTTCAGTGTCTTTGCAAAGCGCGAGTCGAACACCAGAATGGGGTTGCTCTCGTGTCCTCAAAAATTGAGACGCTTGGAGACGAAATGTGGTCTACTGAAGACAGCAGACACAACGCTACGCACACTCCGTTTAGTATATAGCTGGTCTGTGCTTCGTGTGAAAGCCTCGATCATCCTCGATCCACACCCTCCAAAGAAGGATCGCGAAGCTAAGATTAGCCATGCCACATTTTATAATTGCATGGATCGATCCTCTTGGATGACCGCGCGCGCCGGGGGCATGCCGCGCGCGAAGAACATGCATGCAGGCCGGGGTGCCGCAGTATAACGGCGCGCGCGCGCATGCAGTTTAATTGCTGATTTCGTGATTTCGTTGTGGCAGCCACTGAGGAGATCTGATGTGACTGGAGATCTCAGATTTGTTGAAGCCATTGGCTGTCATTGCGCCCGCCTCTCTGTCCCTTCACCTTCGTTGGTTGCCCACTGAATTTCCTGCTGGGATTGGCGAGGCCTTCTTGTTCACTTACATGCCAAACCTTTCGCAGTACGCCCACACGCACAGCGCGTTGCATTGCCGCAGCAGCGTCGTTGGTTGTTTCTTCACTCCAGTCGTTTGAGAAAGCAGCTCACGTAGTGTATTCCCGCAGGATTCAGCCGTTCCAGCATCTCCTGTCCTGCTGAAGTCGACCCTGAGTTTCTGTCGGGTTGTCTGTGAGAACTTGTGTCCAGTTCAAGGACGGCATTCTCCCCGTTCGTGTAGTCTGAGTTCACGTGGGGTTTTGTTCGCTGTTCGTCTTGTCATTCTGTAGCAACTGTGGACCTTTTCTTGCTGCGGGGAAACTCATAAGTCTCACGTGCATCTGATTGTGAAAAGAGGGACGGAAAAGATGGATGGCTCAAATTTGTCTGAAGATGCAAAGAAGGGAGACGGGGAGGGGAAGAAGGGAAGCTGGCAGATTGGAGGGTGGCTAGCTTCAACTGCAGAGTATTTAAAGAAACAGGGGGAAGCAGTGGCTAAGGACTTAGCCCCAGAATTGAAGGAATTTGCATCGATCGTCTCATCCGACACTTCATCATGGGCCCAGCAGAAGGCAGAACAGTGGAGGGGTGGACAGGAAGGGGAGGCTGAAAAAGGGGGTGAGTCTCAGACTGAGCGTCCGACGGGGGGGGATCAAGGCTGTTGGACGGAGGCAGACCGTGTGAATCTGGCACGGGTGCTTCCAAGGCTCAAGGAAGGAAATCGTCGTATGCTCTCTTCCTTTCGATCTCCAGAGACGCTGAGAAAGGCCGAGCTAATTTGTGAGGACGAGAAAACGTTCCTCACAGATCCGCAGCCATCGACAGAGTGGGTGGAGACGTGGGTGCTCAACAGCAGCAGGAAAAATGAAGGGGGGGATGGGAATCGACAACAGCTCCACTCTCTTGCAGTTTCAGCCTTCCATGCCCACTACACTGACTTCAGTGCCCATGTAGAATATGAGGCGTCGGAGTGGCTCCACGACCCCGTCGTTTCCCATTTCCGTTCTGTGTGTGTTCCTCTAAAGGTCTCTGAAGAATTGTTTTGGCGAAGATTTCTCTTCCGAATCTCCCTTCTCTCAAAACCCTCCTCCCCTTCCCCTTCCTCTTCCACCGCCCCCTTTTCCGCTTCTCACCCCAGCACCACTCAAGTCATCCAGTTGGATAAAGAAACCCCCGTGTCTGTTTCTGCATCTAGCCGGGGAGAGCACGAGAGAGAAAAAGAAACAGTTGTCGCCTCCCTACAGAGTCACGAAATCAACAAGCCGTCCGACATGCAGAATAGCCCCTCTGTGCAACCTGCACCTCCGGTCACGTCAGCTCCGAAGATTGCAGACGGAGAGAAGCCCTCTGACAGTGCACATGACCGCAGTGTCTCCTCAAGAGGATCCTTGGGGGGCTTGGCCTCGCCTGCCCATCCCGCTCCTCCGTCTTCGTCTGTACAGCCAGCAAAAGGTAAGGCGGGGGCAGAGGAGGAAGATGAGGAAGAGGAGGTAGACTGGGAGATGGCGACGCCTGCTGCCAACCCAAAATCTGTGGGGGGGGCGGCGGCCACATTAACCCCAGGCTGTGCACAAACGTATTCGCTCTCTATGGATCCTTCACAGCCGCCCTCTTCAATTACGGGAGGCAAGGGGACTGAGCAGCCCCATGCACAGGCAGGTGCATCTCCATCTGCAGACAGCGCTGCGGGGAGGCTTGAGGAGGGATTTGAGGTGGTCTCTGTGTCCCCCTCTCAGCCGAAAGAAAAAGAGCAGGGAGGGACCTCACCCGCTTTGCAACAACCACAGCCTGTTTCCTCTGCGGCTCCTTCGGCAGCGCCTCCAGGAAAAGGCAGCGTGCTGTCTGGTCTTGCAATGGACGCAACCGACGAAGATGCAGAATGGGTCCAATGGGACGATGAAGAGTGAATACAAGAAGGCAAGACTAGGCAAGACCCGCTTTCTCGGCTCAAGACCTTGCTCATAAAGTCTGAAACTAGTGATTAATACTCAGCGCATGATTTTTTTTCTGTAAATAATAAATTTATTATAAATTAGACTAGATGGGGTAGGACGAGGGGGGCATAACCAGAGTTGTAAAATGATTGGCTTAGCTTATTTTTTAGCTTAGCCAATGTCAGTACTAACTAATGTTAAAAGTGTTAAGTGTATATTGGTTACTGTTTCTTGTATATTTTGGTAAGTATATATTCTATTTGTATGAGTAAAAAAAATGAGTTTAGATGGGAAAAAAAACTGGTTTTGCCTCTGTACAGGTCTTTACAAAGGCGGGGGGGACGTCCGGGAAGGGGGGGTTTTTCCCCCCTCGGAAGAATTTTTTTTTATGGGCCATTTTCTCTTAGAAAACATTGATTCAAAACAAGCTTTTTTGTAGATGAATTTTGATTTAGCATTGTAAGAAACATGTTTGAGTGTTTGGCTGTCAATAACTGAATTCAGCTAATCAGCCAGCCAATTAAAGGCTCTTTTTTAGCTTAGTTTTAATGCTCCACCGCCGTGCGTATACACAGTCTGTCTGTATGTGTCACACTCGAGGCTCTGCTTATGCATGCAAGCCTACGTTTGGCCTCTTTAGCAACATGTTGTCTAAGTAATTAACATCCTACGGCAGGTTCGAGTTAAAGTTAGCCGAAGTCAGTGAATTATATTGAATCTATAGAGTCGGAAGACTTAGTCTGAAGACAAAGCTTGATAGAACCTCTTAGGGTCAAAGTAGGATTGAGACCTGGTTTACGTGAACCTGTAAAGTGTTGTTTCAGTTAGTGTTGCATACATTCCTTCTTTAGACCTTCTCTAGGGTTCTTGTCCTCGCTTTACCTTCTGTGTGGACGCCATAAGGTGGCTGGACAGGAGAGACAAAGCATTGTGATGAACGTTCAGCTCGATGAGTGTCGACTCTCGTGTATCTTCTGTGATGGAGATCAGATCTGTCTTTTTGAGCAACAGTTGAAAGCCGATTATAACGATATGGGTATAGTTAGGCGAAGACCGTGAGTGGGGGAATTCAGCACCTCCTTGCATCTCAAGCTGCCTGGGATTTTCAGAGTCTTTTGAAGATCCGCTTCGAGTCTGATCCTGGACTTTGCCTTTGTCCTTGGGTGGAGATCCCGAAGAATCTGATTGTAGGAGGTCGCCAAAGCTGATAGTGGAGACGTTGCTTGGTGTTGCTCAGACTTTTGAGGAGCTTGACTTCATTGAGACCGCCGCCTACAAGCAGATCGCAATTCAAACGGCCAGTAAAGTGCTTTTCTTATGCTTTTTGATTCTGCAACTATCTCTATCTTCCGGACAAGTGTCGGCTGATCACCTTTGCTATTGGTTGCTTGCTTGTCTGCACGAGGCTGACCACCTTCGTGGCCTGCAAACACCTCCAGCGTGTCTGGGTCTGCCTGGACTGGACCGGGTCCTCCAGCAGCGTCGAAATACAAGAAGATGCCCTTCGTCTCTCCATGTATCTCAAACTGCAATGCTACCATTTTTTTTAAAGAGAGAGCTTGTCGCTTCTGGCTGTCTAGGTGTTATGAGTGGCCGTTCGATCAAGTACGTGAGACTCTGCATGCATGTTAAACAGACAGAAGGGACAGATGGCGGCGTACCACATGGAACAACGCAGTGACGGCCGGTATGCTAGCCGGGGAGGGCCTTCTGCTCTGGGACCCTGACGCGGCGAGCTTAGAGTTACTGTAAGAAAGAGGGATGTAAGCTGCGTACGGTACTAGAGGATTAATTACGATAAGCGTAGATCGTAGGCAGACTCATATTAAAGTGTAACCTAGCAGAGTCAATCTGTTGATCCACTATTTAGACTAGCCAACACCACAATCGAGAGACTGGCACAGAACAACTTTCGTATGCAAAGGTCAGACGTCACTTTATTCAGACTGGGCGCACGCGGCGTTGCGAGGTCGGCGGCGGCCCTAGCGCGGCGCGACGCCTGTGGTAGGCCCACACCTGCCCGCCTTCTGAAGCTGATGTCCACACTTAGCTTAATCACTCAGACCATCGAAATCGAACCATAGAGGCATGAATGAAATCGGTAAGCCACGACCGACACCACAGTGTGCCTCTTCTACCACATGTACACGACGTCCTCGGAATCACTCTCAGCATCTTCAGGCTGAGAAGCAGATAGCCACAGAGCACACAGCCTAGGAAGCTGCGTCTCCAACTGACAGATTCGCACCCCGCTCTATACGGCATTCTCGATAGCACTGACGTGCACCACACGTCTTCTCAACTCCATCCCACACCTGCCTGCCTTCTTCTTCGCTGCTTCTCTTCTTTTCTCCTTGAAGGCATGCAGGGCTTCCTTTACATGCGTGAGGCTGACTGACGGTTCCCACGATGCATTCTCCTTACTCTCCCCCTTCCACCAGATGAGATAGTGCGCCTGTCCGTCGATCCGCCTGTGATCCAGAATTTTTTCAACTTCATATTCCACCTCTGTAGAGGTCGGAAGGCGGATGGCAGGCAACGGATCAGTCTTTTCCCTCTCATACTTTTTTAAGAAGGAGACATTGATCACGTTGTGTGTCCGTACGCCTGCAGGGAAAATAAGCTCATATGCGTTGTCGTATATCTTTCTTTCTACCTCAAAGGGTCCATAATATACCGGTTTAAGTTTCCTCACTATTCCTCCTGGCTTTCTATCTCCTTTGAAGTAAGAATTATGGACAAGTACATAATCTCCAGGCTCGAAAGATACTTCCCTCCTGTGTGGATCTACCTGTTGTGCCATCTGCTCTCTTGCCTTCTGCAATCTTTCTTTTGCTCTCATAATTTCTGCCTCTCTGGCGTCTGCGAATTCTGCTGCTGGAGGGCAGAAAGATTTCATTTGTACAGAGACAGAAGGCAGACGAATGGGATCGCGGCCGTACAGAAAACGGAATGGAGATATGTCGAGAGCTGAATGAACTGAATCGCGATATGCAAACTGACACACAGCCAACCACTTCGGCCAGTCTGACTGGTGTTTATCCACAAAACAGCGCAGCATTTACTCAATCGTTTGATTGTCTCTCTCTGTCTGTCCATCCGACTGTAGATGCCCTCTCGTGCTCATGTTTAATTTTGTCTTCCACAGTCGAGCAAGCTCCTGCTAAAAAGTAGAAAGGAAACGAGGATCACGATCACTCACCACCGATTGAGGCATCCCGTACTCGAGGATCATTCGTTCAAAGACTGCCTCTGCCGTCTTCTCTACCATGATTCCTGAGGAGACTGCAATGAAGCAAGGAGCTTTAGACAGACGATCGACAACAAAGAGAATTCCATCCACCTATTCATTCTTATACAACACCCTCGGGAGTCCAAATATAAAATCAAGAGAGAATGACTGAAATGTAAATTCAGGAATTGGAAGCGGATGCAGGAGGCCTTGCTGCTTCTCTGTTGGTCTCTTCCCTCTCTGGCAAATGTCACACTTCCTCACATACTGCTGGACCGACACATATATATGCGGCCAGTAGAAAGAGCCAGCCAGTTTCAAATAAGTTTTCTCTCCCCCCAAATGTCCCCCCACGGCTGTGTCATGGTGTTTATAAATCAGATTTTTCTGCAGCCTTTCTGTCGGGATTGCCAGTCGATCGTTGAAGAAAAGCAGTCCATCTTCCATATGAAAAGGTTGCACTCTCAGCCGTAGTTGCAGAGGCACTCCTTTCTCAGGATGCTCTACTGCTTCCTTTATTTCCCTCCAGAACTGTTCCTCCTCAAACCCCTTTCTTATCTTCCCCAAGAACTCTTCATCTGGCTGTACATACACTTCATTTAAGAGAAGCTCACAGACGTCTTTTCTCTCTTCCTGCACCTCTTTCGTCTGTGCGGCCAACCCAGGTACCCTGCTTAATGCATCAGCCACCCTGTTTCGTACACCTTGGACGTACCGAGGTGTAATCCCGAGCTCATCAAACTTTGAGACGAACCTGCGCATACGTGGAGATATCAGGGTGCAATCGGCAGACACATTCACATATTTTAGAGACTCATGATCCAACCACACCTTGGTTGTATGATTCACGTATGGTCTCCACGTCTTCACTGCAAAAACATACCCTAAAAATTCTTTCTCTCTAATGTGATACTTCAATTCTGCTGGGCTCATACGACGAGAAGCAAAAGCACACGGACGCAAGTAACCAATCTCCGGATCCTCTTATATCAAAGCGGCATCCAAGGTTTCAGTCGATTCGCATGCGTCCACAAAGATTTTAAACGGGTGGCCGGGATTGGGAATGAATAATTCAACCATATTTCTGACTGCTTCTTTCAATGCTTGAAAACGTCTCTCTTCTTTTTCTCCCCACTCAAACATCCGCTTCGCTTTCAACAAAGCATAGAGAGGTCCCACTTTCTCACTGAAACGGGGAACGAATCTCCTCACCCAATTCGCAAACCCCAAGAAAGAGAGCATGTCCTTTCTGTTCTTCAGGGTCGGCCACTTGTTGACTGCCTCTGTTTTGCTGGCCTTTGGTCGAACCCCGGTCCTGGAAATTTTCAAGCCCAGAAAGGTCACCTCACTCTGCATGAAGTGGCACTTTGAGAGCTTGGCATACAGATTGTTCTCACTGAGTACATGTAGAACAGTGCAAATATGTTTTTTGTGTTCCTCTGTAGTGCGTGAATAAATAAGGATGTCATCCAGAAACACCGAAACGAAACGATCGAAGCAGGATTGAAGAGCAAATTGAATCGGCCTCATCGTAGAAGGTGGCGCGTTTATCAAAGCAAAAGAAACGACCAGCCACTCAAAAGAGCCATATCGCGTTGTGAAGGCTGTCTTAGGGATGTCTTCCTCCCTGACTCTCATTTGATGATGGTACTGACGTAAATCTAGAGTCGTGAAAAATCGCGCCCCATGGAGTCGATCAATTAATTCCTGTGGATGAGGGAGTGAATGCTTATCTTTTATTGTGGTGCGATTCAAGCCTGTGTAATCGCAACACATCCTCATTGATCCGTCTTTCTTTTGTACAAAAAGAACAGGAGCAGCATAAGGAGAAGCAGACGGTTGAATGAATCCTTGTTCAAGATATATGTCTAGCTGTCTCTTCAGCTCATCTGTCTCTCCTATTGACAATCGGTAAGGTGGACGCGCAGAAGGTGAATGACCAGGCTCAAGTTCAATTTTGAAGTCCAAATGAGGACCTCTGGAGGGTGGCAGATGAGAGAGTCGATCAGTGAAAAGAGACGCATGATCTGCCATAATTTCTTTTACATCATGAGGCACCCCTGGATCCGGTCGATTGAGAAATGCACACACTTCAGAAAGACCAGAAGAAGAATAGACAGGATGATTAGAAGAAAGAGAAGAAAGAAAGTCAGACCCATGAATCCCCTTGTCATCCATTCTCCCCTTTCCATTCCCCCCCAATTCACTCACTTCAGCTGTCTACACTTTGCACTCCTCCTGTGCAGGTGGTCGTGGGCGCACCGTCTCCATGTACACAATATGAAACGGCGTTCCTCTCTTGATGCAATGTCTAGCCTGCATAGGATTCAAGAAGGGAAGGCAATTTTTGTCTTTTTTGTACCCTCCTTTCAAAATCACTTCACGGCGTTTGAAAGAGAACTAAAGAAACCGAGTTGGATGGTCGAGTTCGACGTTGTGTGCATCACTCCATTTTCGACCGAGGATCACGTCATAGCCATCCAGGTCAGCAAGCAATGCACCCACAATTTCTAAATACCCCTGTATGCGCAGAAGCACTTGAGGTGCATACTAACTGACCGTAGCGTCCAGTCTCCTATTCTTCTTCACCGCCATCCGACATCTCATAGGGGTCGAAAACCTCAGGTTCCCAAGGAACCATGACGCGATCATCCTCTCTCCGGCCGGGAATCGTTCTCACTCCCGCCACTCGTCTGGGTCCTATCCGGCGCGCTGGTTGTGACCCCCGGGGCGGTGAAGACATTCGCCGACCAAACGATGGAGTGTCGCTGAAGGTATACCCCTGTCCCCCTGAAGGAACATTGCTTCCAAACCCCCTGCTTGGCTGACGAGTCTCCTCCTTCCCCCCCACTGCAGAGGGCGACCCAGAAGGAGAAGAGTATCGAGCCCCTTCATAATATCTGCGAGGAGGAGAGCTTTCTCGTCGAAACTCGGGAAACCAGGCTGCTCGCTGTGGAGGTTCCCGCCATCCTCCGAATGGGGACGTATACATGGCCCGTGCCTGCGGGGGATTGCATAACCCATTCTAGCACTGCCTCATCTGGTGATTAGGATCACCACACCGGAGGCAAAGTCCCCGTCTCTATCTTTTCTCCCACAGGGCCTGGGGCAATCTGGGGTCGCAAAGCGGCATGCCACGACGCACCCCACAGAGTTCCATCGGAGCCGGTCCAGTTGGGTCAATCGGTGGAGACCCCCCTGGAATCGGTCCTGCCCCTTTGGCCCACTTTCCTCCCCGAGCTGATGCCTGTTGAAGCCAGGCCTCGTTGTCTAAGGCCTTCTCCATGGCCTCCTGCAGAGTCTGTGGCTCCTGCCTGTTGGTCTGAAACATGACGGCAGGTGGCAAACCCTC